>CAUYRH010009536.1:0-13869 GCA_963574655.1 Perodicticus potto | reverse complement strand
GGCCTAGATCTGTTTCATTAATTAGAAAGTTGAATCCAACACATTCCTGAAAAATAGTCAACCTTCTGCAAAAATAATTTGTGCATTTTACCCTCAGCCATTGCACATTCTGCCTTCTTTCCAAGCCATAAATGTCCTTATCTGAACCTAGGATTCATCAAAAAAAAAATAAATAAAATGCTCTCATACATCTGCAGGAATAATCTCACTGTCCCTTCACTCTGCATTCACATTTTCATTTAAAATGGAGCAGAGACCACTCCATCTGTCCAACTAGGACAGTACACCCCCCTGGTGCCTGGGCCCTGGGAGTTGGTGTCCCTCCTTTCTCCTCCCCCTCCCATCCTGTCCTTGTTGCCCTGGAGGGCTCTCCCCCATCACTACCTTAGGACGCTTAAATGGCCACTGGGCCAAAAGCCAGGTCGCAAGACTTTGAATTTAGCTGTTCCTTTCATTAATGAAATTGTCAAGTTAAAAAAAAATTTTTTTTTTCTTTTTTTAGGCCCTACGTAAAAAATCTGCAAGATAATGCAATAGTTAAGGTTCAGGAAATGATCCCAACTTGTTTGAGGAATTTACAAAAAAGAGATCAAATTATGAAACTGCCCCTGCTCTACCTGCCTTTTGAAAAAAAGTATTATTTCCTGATTATGTACAGATTATAACAGAAGAAAAAAATGTTGCCCTATCAAAATATGAAGGAAAACATCAGTACGATCCACTTGAGATAGTTATTAAGAATCAAAATCACAAATCCTCCAGAAACTGCTATATGAAACTGTGCAAATAAAAGGAGTAACATTTCTTAGTTGCCATTTTAGGCTATCAACAAAAATAATGTATGTACACAATAGCTCTAATGGCCATTCCAGAAAGAGAGTTGCAAAACTGCTTTGAAGGGTAGGTACTGGCATCTGTTCATGGCTTCCCAAGGGTGACTGTAGCAATATTCAGCAATGAGGTGTGTAGCATTTTTTCGAGGATAAGTTCACAAACTTAATTGTCCGACCTCATACTGCAGTGATATTTTAGCAATGAGGTGTATAGTAGCACTTTTTCTAGGATGAGTTCACAAACTTAATTGTTCAACCTCATACGTGGACATATATCTATGTAACTATTACATCTGAGTATACAGAACACAACTATGTATATGCACATAGTACAAATAAGCACACATACACCTAGATCTCGCCTCGTTCCTTCCCTTTATCAAAACTTACTCCATTCTCAGGGGCTTGGTCAGTCACAGCTAGTGAAACCGAACAATTAATGTTTGCTCTTGGGCTAAGACGAGGCTTATATCACTGTCATGTTACAGAGGGTTTCTAAAAACATAACAAACACATACATCACTAGTAGTGGCTAACATTTATTGAATTCTAAGCACAGTAACCAGCATACTGCGACACTTAATAAATGTTAGCAGCTATTATTATTGATTCATTCTCGTAACAAATACATAGGTGCTAGGCATTGTTCTAGCACTGAACAAAAAGCCTGTCTTGTGGTGCTTATGTACTAGTAAGAGAAGTAGACAATTAAGAAGTAAATAAATAAAATATAGAGCACATTAGGTTAAGTAATAAAGGGCAAAGGTAATGAAGTGTCACCGGGGAAAGGGAGGTGACAATTTAAGGCTAAGTTAGTCACAGCAGGTCTAGCCATAAGAGTCCAGAAGGCAGTATGTGCCACTGTCTGCTGATAACCAAGGAGGGGTCAGAGAGCAGGGAGCAAAGTGCACGTGGCAGTGAGGTCCGGAAGGGCCTCCTTGGTCACCATGAGGACACTGGCTTTGCCACTCTATGAGGTGGGAGAAGAGTGATGTATGCTGACTCTGTCACCAAATTCATGTTGACTGACCCTTCCACCAAATTGCATGAGGGAAGCAAAAATATGTAGTAATCCAGATAAGAGATGAGAGTAGTTCAAAACTTAGGGCAGTAATAGTGTGGTGAGAAGGGTCTGATTTACAGAATGACCACAGGTGGGGTGAAAGGAAAAAGAGAAGAGGAGAGAGTGGGAAAAGTAGAGGCCTACTAAAGGCTAGGAGGTCCACGTGATCTAGTAAAGGAAGGGGTCAAGGAAGGTCCCCAGGAGAGGATCTTAGCCGCAGACACATAGGCATGGCTCAGGATCAAAGGGAAGAGAGAAAAACTGCTAGAAACAAAAAGAAAAAAGTAAGGCTGCGCACCCCTGGTCAGTGGTCTTCGGTGAAGAAACATGATTGATGTTGGTGGCAAAGGGAATGTCCCAGGCTGGTGGTGAGTAGGGCCCACACCACACTGTGGAGGGTCCAGGACAGTAGTCAGCAAGGACAGAGCTAAGTACATTTTCTACAACCTATGCGGAAAAGCAAGACATGACAACTATCAGGGTTGGCGGGTCCATTCTCCCAGATGGAACAACACATAAACCTTATTATTAGAAAACTGCCCTGAGCCAGGCATGGTGGCTCATGCCTGTAATCCTAGCACTCTGGGAGGCCAAGGCGGGTGGATTGCTTGAGCTCACGAGTTTGAGACCAGCCTGAGCAATAGCTAGACCCTGTCTCTAAAAATAGTTGGGCATTGTGGCGGGCACCTGTAGTCCCAGCTACTTGGGAGGCTGAGGCAGGAAGATCAGGATCATTTGAGCCAAACTTTGAGGATAATGTGAGCTCTGACACCACAGCACTCTAACCAGGGTAACTGAATGAGATTCTGTATCAAAAAAAAAAGAAGAAGAAAGAAAACAAAGAAAAACGGTCCTGATCTATTTTACTCTGTCTTATGCACATGGATTCTATGCCACTGTATCTGCTAAGAGAATAAGACAGGTGCCTACTATACTGGGAAATTTCTGGACTGCATTTATAGTGAAGAACCTTCAATCTTCAAAACACGCTATTGTGGTACACTGGGCAAATCAATAGCTTCACCGAATCCCAGTTATTGTGGCTGAGAAAGGAGACTAACACCATTTATTTCAAGCGTTGAGCAAATTAATGACAATCACATAGACAGTTCTTGTTACTCAAAACTCAGCTGGTTTGGCATCACTGTGATAATTTTTCACAACGTGGATGAAGAACAACAGAATAAAACAGACTCTGAGTAAGCACATAATTGATATGGCTGCATGTGTGGCGGGGGTGGGAAAGAGACAATCCCTGAGATCTTACCTCGCTTTATCACTGGAGAGAAAAATGACACCTTATAGCCAATTAAATAATGGGAGAGGTGTTGAAAAAGCTGCAGTAACATGAGGGAATTCTGTCCTTTTTTGAGTTTCATATACAAATGGAGTTCGGCCAAAATACTTTCAAAAACTGAGATGTCACTGTGTGACCAAACATCCCTCTGCATAGAACCCTCACGCAACTGCTTTGCTAGCACAGTCTCCAACAATTCTAGATGGTAAGTAACTGAACTTAAATATGTTCTGAAGTTCCATCAGAGACCACCTTTGTGGTCTATGGCATCAGGTTAATTTATAATATAATGAAATGACCTTCAGAAAGGCTATTCTGGAACTTAGACGTGATTCATATCAAATGCTCTGTATCAAGGGCTTTTCAGAACTTTGCTCACTCAATGCCATCTAAGACCAAAAAAAAAAAAAAGAAAGAAAGAAAGAAATGTTGGGGAATAGAAGATAGAGTATTTTGATCCAATCAACTTTATATACAAAGAAACACTGATGGATGGAATCACAATAGAGTACGATGACAGATGTTAATGGAGAGTCTAATCTATTGAATAAAACACAAACTAAAGCGAAACCAATTAGTATCTGACAGAGGAGCTGCCAATCAGCACAAAGGTGTAATTTTTGGAAATTACATTCCATTCGCAAAAGAGAGTTGAATGCTATGGATACACTTTCTTATACTGCAGATACCCACCTAATAATTAAGGCCACCAAAACCATAGCCTTTATCAAGGGATAAAATATAAAACAAGTCTTCCCAGGGTGATCTTGGAACATAAGACACATCATGCTAGTAAACATCTAAAAATCCATCCCAATGCTCTCAGAGGCCCGAGTCCCAGAAAAGCCACACTGAACAGTACACCTGCTCCTTCCCGCAGCGTCCACAAAGCTCCTAGAACACGGTCTAACAGAGACTCCACGACATATTCTAAGGCAAGGCTGTAGTCACCACTTCCCTTTCCCTAGTTCCTTCCCTTTCCACACTGATTTTCAAAGAACCCACTCAGTGTCCATTTCACCAGTCTCTCTATAAATCTATATAGCTCTTCGAGCTAAAATACTCTATCCCATCTCTCAAATACATACACCACTAAGCTTTCTCAATTCCATCCCACATCCCAATTGCTCAATGGCCCCTTTTCTTTTTTCTTCTTCAAATCTTTTCAACACCAGTGGAGCAATATATCCTGCGATATTTAATTCACCCTTTCACTGGCTGCCCCTCCCTAACCCAACTGACTTAAGACTACTTTCAGGCAAATGTCTAACCCCAAAGAAGCTTTGGTAGAAAGCACCTATCAAATATACGTATAACTTGACTTTTCGCAGAAATAAAATACAGTCAAGCAAAGTTGTATGATTCCCCAAATTACTAAATGTTATTCTGCCATTAGAATGCACAAGTAAATCAGGAATTCACAGAGAGAGACCCAAAAACCTTGTCTTGAGAGAGATACTGCGACAGAAGCTGTACAGTCCACTACAATAGACAAGCAGCTCTAAATGTAATGGGAGCCATGGCTTCTAGAAGGATCAGACCTCCCCCCCCAGCACAAAGTTTATTCATTGAACATACTTTGCTGAG
Source organism: Perodicticus potto (assembly GCA_963574655.1). Taxonomy (NCBI): domain Eukaryota; kingdom Metazoa; phylum Chordata; class Mammalia; order Primates; family Lorisidae; genus Perodicticus; species Perodicticus potto. The sequence continues at coordinate 9,089 of CAUYRH010009536.1, read as the reverse complement.
TCCAAGTCATGACCATCTTCTACCTGTACCAGTGCCTTAACCAGGACCCCTTGCTTCAACTCTTGCTTCCCCAAGTCTCTCTCTACACTAAAGCCACAATCATTCTTATAAATGCCTCTTTGTTCATTCTACTCTCCCCTACTTGGAATAAAACCCAAACTCTTAATCCACAGCCCAGACCTCTCTGATTTCCTGAACAAAGTCTCTCTCCAGCTCACTCAGCTACCTGGTCCTTTGACTATTCTTTTTTTGAGACAGAGTCTCACTATGTCACCCTTGGTAGAGTGCCATGGTGTCATTGCTCACAGCAACCTCAAACTCTTGGGCTTAAGTGATTCTCTTGCCTCAGCCTCCCAAGTAGCTGGGACCACTGGCGCCTGTCACAACGCCTGGCTATTATTTTTGTGTGTGTGGTTGTCATTTCTGTTTGGCAGGCCTGGGCCGAACCCACCACCCAGTGTATGTGGCTGGGGCCTTAGCTGCTGACTTACAGATGCCATTCTCAATTAAGCCTCAGAACGCTGCCCTTGCTGTCTCCTGCTCTGTCTCTTTTGGTGAAAGAACTGCTCTTCTAAAACACCTGCCTGGAATGTCCCTCATTTAACTCAGGTGTCTGCTCAATTGTCATCTCATCAGAGGCCTTCCCCAATCATTTGATCTAAAAATACCACCACCACCCCACTATCTCCAACACTTTCTAGCCCTTTACACTGCTTTATTTTTCTCTATTTCCTTCATACTAGTTGACATATGTTCATTTGTTTACTGCCTGCCTTAACTGGCCAAATAAAAGCCTCATGAGAGCTTCAGGGTCCTCTGCTCACTGCAGCCTCCCCAGGGCCTGCGAGTGCTTGGCACATAGTAGATGCTCAGTGAGTGGGTGGAGTGAATGAACAGATGGATTTTAAATGAGCACTTTCTATGTGCCAGACTCTGTGCCATAAGGATGAACAGGATCTAGTTTTTTCCCTGAAGGAACCTAAAATCAAAGGAGACCCACATACAGCTCATAGAGAGGAATGTGAAATGAGCCTACAGTGCTGGAGGAGAACTGTGGGGTAGCCAGAGACAGGGCAGGACAGGTGGGCACTGGACGGGGAAGGACCTTAGGCTAATGAGTCGTTTCTCTATGTGAGCACCACCATGGGGTACTGAGAGGAGAGGGAAAGAGGAAGTGTATCTAATTTAAAATCAGAACTGGCAGAATTAGAAGTGACAGAATTTAGTGACTACAGGGATTACAGGAACTGAGACGTTCTTGGTTTTTAAGAAATGCCACTGGCCAGACAGGGGGAAAAACAAGGTGGAGGACAAAGAGAAATCTAATTAGACAAACTGAGTCTGAGGAACCTCATACCAAGTCAGAATGATTTCTCTGGTGACTCAGAAACTCTACAATCCTCTTCCCTGGCTTTCTCTGGCAGGTGTTTATACCATCCCAGTCGAGCTGAGTCACACGTATCACACATAGGTGCCACCGTGTTAGCCCTGATTGAGCCATGCATGAATAGTCCTTAAGTCTTCAGGCTTGATCAAATCTGTAAGTTTAATATATTCTTTATCATGCTTTCTTAAAACAAGGGATACCTGTTTTGCAGTGAAGTCTGATACAAATGCAGAGATTTCCCAGGAATTTTTCCTAGTCAGTGGCTTGAAAGTCCAATTCTAAATGGGGAGACAACATTATTTAAAATTTTAAAAACCAATCAAAGTTCTCATTATTGTTGCTTTCCACTTCCAAATGTCATGGGAATCCCAAGCGGATATATGTATATATACAGATATACATACAGGCATGAGGGGGAGATGGTAAGAATGAAGGGAGGGGAAAAGGAAATTTAAGTACAAAACATCAAAACCTATGTTTAACAGTAAAGAACAATCATATACAACATAGTGAAAGAACCAAATGTCACAATGTCACAGCTTCAACATCGAGGTTTTTTTTTTTTTTTTTTGTGACAGAGCCTCAAGCTGTCACCCTGGGTAGAGTGCTGTGGCATCACAGCTCACAGCAACCTCCAATTCCTGGGCTCAAGCGAGTCTCCTGCCTCCTCCTCCCAAGTAGCTGGGACTACAGGTGCCCGCCACAATCCCGGCCATTTTTTGGTTGCAGCCGTCATTGTTGTTTGGCGGGTCCAGGCTGGATTCGAACCCGCCAGCTCAGGTGTACGTGGCTGGCGCCTTAGCCCGTTGAGCCACAGGCGCCGAGCCAACATCGAGGTTTTCTAACCCCTGCAACACTGATTAAATGTTTGTTGTTAAGGAATATTGGCCAAATCCCAGTCATTTCCTTTCTCAATTAGTAAGTCATCCTCAACAGTGTCAAACCCTGATTCTTCTCTAAAAAAGCAGAAGAGGCTGAACGAAGGAGGAATAGGCTAATTTTTCTTAATGGCTCCAGGACTCTTAAATAAATCAAAGTAAAATGCCCTCTTGGAAACTACTGTCCAAACAGGCTTAATTCTGTGGATTTGAGTAAAATACGGTCCTTGGTGGCAAAGCTCCTGGTGAAGCTGGAGAAAGGTCAAGACTCCGAACAGTCAAATGCAAAAAGAAGGGGTGGTTAACTCTGTTAATTAGAATATCCCATAGCCAGAAGAGTCATTTCCCCCAAATGCCAGATAAATACATGACTATGCTGCAATCACCAACTGACTACAAACCCGGGGTCTCTCTGACGCTACAGAAGATTTGCTCTTCTTTATGAGAGCCAGGGAGGCAGGTCACCCACACGCACCTCCTCACATGTCATCTGCATCCTTCTGCCCACCTCTTCCATGCCCACTGGGCCCCAGGCACTGAGGAGGTCACAGGGGAGAGATGGGAAGCCAGGGACATGCCCAGGAGAGAGCCAGGGAGGGAGGATGCTTAGGGCTACCTTGACAACAGTCTGCTCCGTCTGCTTCCACTTCCCACATTCCTATCCGCCACAGCTGGAAACCAGAGAGAGGACTTTAAAGGATCCTCGACTGGATGCCTTCTGGACGAAAACACTCCAAAGCTAATAAAATTCCAACATAACTAGTGCATCCAATAAAATCAGAATCAAATAGAACACAGAGGCACAGGAGAACGGCGGTCATCTAGACTGAGAGGCCCTTATCTTATCTGTGCTAAGAACAAGCCTGCTGTGATTTTGGGGTCGGCCCACACCACCCTGCACGTTAGGGCTCAGCTGGGGCTGGACCCCAGGCCGCCTGCACTCTAACACTGGGTTAATGTTGTCCAAGACACAATCCATTGCTCTACTGCTGCTGAATAATTGGCTCTAGTATTGGCATTAAGTACCAGGAAAACAAAACTTAGAAAGTTTAAAGATAAACAAGTTTGAAGCAAATTCTCTGCTAGGAAAAACAAAAATAAACATCAAAAAAAATTAGACCTATAGTTAGGACATTTTCTGTGAACAAGAATAAAATTACTTAAAAGTCACAGGTCTGTGACATATTTGAACTTGTATAATTTATGACTTCCCAAAATTATATCCTGGGGCAGTAAATTATTTGCTTGCCTATAAGAATTTTAATGAAACACCAGAAAATTAACTCACAAAAACAAAACAACAAACATCCAGAGAAAACCAGAAAGGATAATTTTAGTTGACCTTGTCTTTATAAAGTTAAAGTACTGGCATTTTTTTTCCCAATAGGTTTTTAGGAAAAAAGTTTTAAAAGTCAAAAAGATAGGCTGGGTGCAGGTAGCTAGCGCCTATAATCTTAGCACTTTGGGAAGCCAAAGTGGGAGGACTGCTTGAGGCCAAACCCAGTTTAAGACCACCCTGCAGAAGAATGAGACCCATTCTTCACCCAATCATCAAATATAGAAAAATTAGCCAGGCATGATGGCAGATGCTTGTGGTCCCAATTGCTCAGGAGGCTGAGACAGGACTGCTTGATTGAGCCCCAGCATTGGAGGTTGCATGAGCTATGATGATGCCACTGCACTCTACCTTGCCTGACATTTCTCAAAACACACAAATCAACCAACCAAAAAAAAGACCCCACAGTCAAAAGCAGGACTAAAATTTGGCTGGCAGCTGGAAAAATGAATGTATTTAATAAATTCTTATCATTTCTTATTTATAAAGCTTATTTCCATCTAGTTAGCCTCTTAAAGCTAAAGCCACAAAAAAAGGTCTTCCACCAAATCAAATGCAGCCCAGACCATCAATTCCATTTCAAATTTAGCTTAAATCCTAGGATTAAATGACTTTCTTTATCTTAGTTAAGACAGTCATTCCCTGGAAATGAGTCAGGAACTACTTTTATTTCCATTTGCAAATAACAATTTATAAGGTTAAAAAAAAAAAAAACAACGCAGTCCTTATACAACATAACAGGAAAAAACTCATCATTTCTGTCCAAGCAAGTTCCACATGAACTCTCATTCTACATTTTGGTTTCTTGATTTAAGATGATTTCCTTCATATTCAACCACACTGTGGTCACGAAACACAGTCCACCAGAGATAAACTCAGCTCCTTAACAAACCCTTTTCCAACCCCTATTTGTGGAAGCAAAAAGATGTTTCACAGTAGAGAGACTCAGACACCAATGATAAGGCAACGTAGGTATTGCCTGGCCACGGGTAACCTGAGCGAACAGCCTGCTTGAGGAGTTCCATGCTGAGTTTCGAGGTTGGGATGTGAAAGCCACTTTGGATCCCCCTGAAACTAAATAGTAGTTGCCTACTTAAGACTCCAGGAAACCTGAATGGCATGGCCACATACTGCTGTAAGTGTCACATCTAGAAGACAGGAATTCATTCATGTTTATCCTACCCCACCTACCCTGAAGGCATCCTTCCCCCGCCCCAAGCCATTCTGAATTTTATGTGTGAAACATCTTTAAGTACATATTGCTAAGGTTCCAGATGTCTGACTCAGTGTGGGAAAAGCAATGCGGCAAGTCAGGCTGAGACCAGCTGTCAACAATTTATTTAACAGGTTAATAAACCAATCCAAATTAGGTATTTTATTGGTTGCTCAGTAGCCTGTACTCTGAATATGTTTGAAGATTTCCCTCCTTGTTAAGTGAAAACAAAACATCATCTCTAACATTCCTTCCGGTTCTTCATTTTCTCTGAATCTTGTACCAAATAGGCAACAAAATTGCATTTTCTTAAAGCTGCCAGAGAGTGAGTTAGTTGAACAGGGCACTTGGTTAAAAAAGAAACAAAAAAGAAATTCCTATGTGTTGATTCCAACTACTTGGTAAATGTCATTTCTAAATAATAATTAGACCTCCAGAGTGTAAACCCCACAATCACGGAATCTTACAGCTTTTACTTTACTTACTTGTATTTTAAGAGCAGCCACTGAATTAACCAGAGTCCTACAAGGATCATGCCGTTAATTTCACAAATAGAAAAGGCCCACTGCACCCGGTTAAAATGGTCAAAAAACGTGTCCGGTAGTGGAGGCTGCACCTCCTTAGGAGGTACTCGTTCATGGACGACCGAGATCATCACTGTGGTGAGGACAAAACAGCAAAGTGCATAGAGAAAGGCCAGGAAAGTCTTGCCCCACTCCATGGGGTACTGAGAGCGCGCGGGCTCCGGCATGGGGATCTTGATCATCTCCTTTCTGTATCCATTCGGCATTCCGTTGGGTTTCATCTTGATGGTGAAGCTGCCGTCGGGCGTGGGGACGCCTGTGCCGATGCTGAGGTGCCCGTTGGCGTGGCCGTTCTTGTGTGCTTCCATGTGGTGCTCCATTTTTAGCGTCTCTATCATGTCCAGGAGCCGCTGCCCGTTGTCAGAAGAGACTCTGCACAAGGGGGGTTTTGTGAAATCTTCTTGGGTCAGGTTGATCAAGTCCCGGCCTGTGAAATGTTCCAGAGGTTCACAGTATTCTGGCATAGCATTCTCCAGCAGCCAGTCTGCCACCTTCTTGGGTGACCAATATACCACCTCCTTCATGGTACTGGCAGACAACAGGCAGGCCCAGCTCACACTCAGCAGGTCAGCAATCACCGTTCCTACAGGGCAGGACACTGTCCCGCCATGGCTCACTCATCCTTTCAGGCCTCATGAGCAGAGACTTGTTTGGCAAGATGGTCTGGAAAGTTTTTAAACACCTCATGTAGCTATCCCGGGTTCCTGAGTGCCCGAACATTAATTCACCTCATTTTTGAACGGGATTCTTCCTTCTGTGGAGAAAAGAGAAAAGATCAGGATACTGGGACTTCCAAAGCCCTCGAAATGCAAAGCTATACACAAGGAAACGGAAAACCAGTTACTGGTAAACTCTGTGGTTTCCAAATGTGTATCAGTTACCACTGATTCCCTGGTTAATTAGTCTCCTGTGACAGAGCATTAAATTGTATCTGAAAAAGGATAAGTTGAAGGGGACATGTTTTTAGGATTGTCAATGGTGTATTTTCTAAGAAATAATTTGGACATTGCTTAATATAGACCAGTGATTCTCTTTGTCCTTACAGGCTTCCTAAGAGAATTTGAAAGAATATGGTAAATTTGTTTAATCTACCATTCTATCTGGTGAAGAATATTTAAAAATGTATATAACATACAGCAACTTAAAAGATAGCATAGAAGAAAATCACAGGAATGCTGAGCTTCAAGTGCTCCTCCTATAATAATTTTAGATTCCTGTACAAAAAAATCAGTTGAGTCCCCTTTTCCAAATGTGCTTAGGCCCCAAATATATGAGTTATAAATGCAGCTTCCTGGGTGAAAGCACAGGGGGAGTGAAGGCCAAGTTCCTGCCTGAAGTTGATCTTTCTATTCCCAGCCCCCAGGGGATTCTGTGGAAGTTTGAAAATGAAAAATCTGATCTAATCCTTCATTTGCAAGTGAGGAATCTGAGATTTAAAAAGTCAAGGAACTTGCTCATGGCCAAAAAGCCTGTTTCTGAGTTCTAGTTCAGTATATTTTTTAACTAAAATATGTGACAATAACTAAAAAGCACATCAGTAAAGAAGATTCTAAGGCAGGATTCAAAATTTTATAAAATTAATATAAAATATATAAACAGTGTATATATTATATATTGTGAACATAATTATGGCTAACAAGTACAAGTTGAGCATCTCTCATTCAAAAATCCAAAATCTGATGCTCAGTAGCCAAGACTTTCTGTGCCTCAACATGACACTCAAAGAAAATGCTCATTGTAGCATTTAGGATTTCAGATTTTTTGGATCAGGGATGCTCAACTGGATGAATTCTGCAAATATTCTAAAATCCAAGAAAAATAAAATCTGAAACACTTTATGTCCCAAGCATTTCAGATAAGGAATATTCAACCTGTGTAACATTGCTTAAAATAACTGAAAAGAAATACATCACACATTAATTGAAATTATACTTGATGATGGTTCTGGGAGTATTTTCTATTTTTCTTTAAAAGGCACATCTTAATTTTATGAGCATTTAAAACAAAAAAGTTAAGGACAAAAGACCTAATGCTATAACAAAGTATCACAGTTAAGGAAGCATGGCCTTTGGCAGAAAGACAGCACTGTTCACTCTCAGCATCTGCCCATGCACATACAACCTATTACATGAGCTTCAGCTTACTCACCTATAAAGTGGGATAATGATAATGAAATTTTTCTCTCATAGGTTGGTGTGAGTACTTAAGTAAGAAGCCAGAGGGGAAAGTTAATGAAATATAAGAGTTGATTTTCAAAAGGGTCTCTCTTGGTGTCTATATCCTTTTTTTCCCATCTCAAATTGTCTATCATCTCTAATAGCCACTGTCCACTACATCTCTCTAGGAAAAAGCCTAGTCTACAGTAGGCTTTTTTCTCAAATGATAAATGTTGTGTTAATTGCAAAGTGCTTGCACAGAGCTGGAGGTCTAAGAGCTTAAAACTACTGATGACACCGATTTCCAAAGCAAGTTTCTGTAGAATAATAATCTTACAAAATGCTCCATGCTTTAAAAAAAAGAAAGAAAACTCTGTAGGCAAATAGGCCTAGAAAGTGCATAGTTTGATAGCTTCCCGGGGACAGCAGGACACATCAGGAAGTTAAAAGCTCTAGAAAATCTTCTAGCAGAGAAACGTTTACCGGGATTTCTCAAACAGACTTCATCAAGGCTATCCTACACCCTGCCCTTTTTTCTATTGGAATCATCTCCAGTGAACCCCAAAATCGGTCCCTGGAATAAGAATGGTCCATTCTCAAATTTCTAGTCTAGATAATAACCAACTGAATGGCACTAATAGCTTTAAAAGATATTCCAGACCAACAAGTCATTCCCTCTCCACGGTTCTGTACACCTACACCTTCCCTATCACACCCTCTCTGACTGTCTGTTTATGTCACCACCCCTAAAGCCCATGACTAAGGAAGAGCTACAACCTCAGAAGGTGCTCACTCAACGGCTGCTCAGTAGCTTCAAAATATGTGGATCACCTTCATGATCAGAACACTAAAGAAAATGGGAATAGAGGGGACATTTCTTAAATTGATAAAGGCCATCTACAATAAACCCACAGCCAATATTGTATTGAATGGAGTTAAATTGAAATCATTCCCACTTAAATCAGGAACCAGGCAAGGCTGCTTATTGTCTCCATTGCTCTTTAACATTGTAATGGAAGTTTTAGCCATTGCAATCAGGTAAGAAAAGGCAATAAAGGGTATCCACATAGGATCAGAAGAGATCAAACTTTCACTTTTTGCAGATGATATGATTGTATATCTGGAAAACACCAGGGTTTCTACTGTGAAGCTCTTAGAAGTGATCAAGGAATACAGCAAGGTATCAGGCTACAAAATCAACACTCATAAATCAGTAGCCTTAATATACACTAATGACAACCAAGCTGAAAAAAGAGTCAAAGATTCCATTCCTTTCACAGTAGTACCAAAGAAGATGAAATATTTGGGAGTCTACCTAACAAAGGAGGTGAAAGATCTCTATAAGGAGAACTATGAAACTCTAAGAAAAGAAATCACTGAACTTGTCAACAAATGGAAAAACATACCATGCTCATGGATGGGAAGAATCAATATTGTCAAAATGTAAATACTTCCCAAAGCAATATACAATTTTACTGCAATGCCTATTAAAGCTCCATTGTCAGAGTTTAAAGACCTTGAAAAAATATTGCTTC
>CAUYRH010009533.1:0-67903 GCA_963574655.1 Perodicticus potto | reverse complement strand
CTGTGTACAATAATTCAGTCAAGGAGTACAGTGTGTGGGCTTCACATACAATTGGAGATATTTTCATCAACCTGATTAATATAACATTCATGATATTTTCTCATTTACTATGTGAAAACAATTTTGATCCGTGTTTAGAAGTTTTCTCCTGACCCTTCAACTATGCACCACAAGTGTGATCTCACCCTTTATCCTCTCCCCTTCCACCCTCTCGCTCCCCTTCCCTCCCTCACCCCTTTCCCCATTTTATTGTGGAATTAGTGGATTGTAGCCTTCACTTGAAAGATAAAAATTTGCTTCATATTAGGGGTGTATACATTGGATACTTTTTCTTCCATTCTAGAGATACTTTGCTAAGGAGAACATGTTCCAGCTCCCATTTGTTTTAGGGTCTCATTTAAGTCCCTTGTATCTTTGCTTAGTTTCTGTTTAGAGGATCAGTCTAGTTCTGTCAGAGGAGTGTTTAAAGTCCCCGACTATTATGATGTTAAGGGATATCATATTGCACAGACCCATCAAAGTCTGTTTCATAAATCTGGGACATTTAAGTTGGATGCATAAATATTTAAAATTGAAATGTCTTCTTGCTGTATTGTTACTTTGACCAGTATAAAGTGTCTATCTTTGTCTTTCTTAAATTTAGTTGCTTCAAATCCTCTTGTATCAGAAAACAAGATTATATCCCCTCCTTTCTTCTGATTTCCATTTGCTTGAAATTCTGTTTTCTGTCCCTTAACCCTGGGTCTTGATTTGTTCCTCAAGGCTAGGTGTGTCTCCCAGAGAGAGCTTATGCATGGCTTGTGCTTTTTTATCCAGTCAGCCAACCTGTGCCTTTTTAATTGTAAATTCAGTCCATCGACATTTATTGAGAGAAGTGAAAAGTGTGGTGGAGTTCTATTCATTTTTTGTGAAAGTCTGTTGTGTAGTTTTATCCTTTGCAGCATTGTGGAAGCTAAGTTTTGATCTTTAGCTTCTGGGTTTTTGCTGGTCGTCCATTGTGATGGTCAGTGTTGAGAATAGGTCTAAGTATTTCCTGTAGAGCTAGTCTTGTGGTGAATTTCCTCAGTGCTTGTATATCCACAAAAGACTTTATTTCTCCATCAGTTTTGAAGCTAAATTTAGCGGGATACAGAATTTGGGGGATGAAAATTGTTTTGTTTAAGAATGTTGAAGGTGGATGACCATGCTCTTCTGGCTAGGAAGGTTTAAGTTGAAAAGTCTGCTATCATCCTAATGGCTCTGTAGATCAGTTTACTCCTGATTGCTTGCAGAATTTTTTTCTTTCATCTTGACTTTGAACAGTTTCATTACAATGTGTCTTGGAGAGGCTGTTTGAGTTGAGATGACCTGGATATCCATCTGAAAGGAGTGTGTAGGGGACTTTGGTGAAATGTGGGAAGTTTTCATTTATCATGGTCTCTAGTAGGGCCTCCATTCCTTTGGGACAATGTTCTTTCCCTTCAGACATCCCTATTATTCATGTTTGAATAATTTGTGGAGTATAGTAGCTCCCTAAGCATCTGTTCACTTTCTTTTCTTTTCTGCCTCTTTAACTACTTGCGTTAACTCTAAAACTTTATCCACTAGCTCTGAGGTTTTCCTCTCTCTGTGGTCTAACCTATTTTTGATATTTTCTACTGTATTTATATTCTTTAATTGTCTCTTTCATTTCTTTAAGCTTCACAATATTCTTTCTGTATTCTACATATCTCTCATCCAACTTTTGGTTCTGTCTTTCCATTTTCTTGTCCACTCCTTTTATTGTCTTTATCACCCATATTTTAAATCCTTTTCTGTAAAATCAATTAATTCTTTATAGGTGGAGTCTTCTGCAGTAGCTGCCTCATGGTCCTTTGGGGGAGTTCCTCTCTTTTGGCTTTTCATGTTACCAAAATTTTTCTGTTGTTTCCTCCTCATGTGTTCTTTCTTTTTGTTCACTTCCTTATCTTCCTTTTTCCTTCTCACTGCCTCCTTTGCTTCAAATTACCTTGACTCAGAGCTAAGATCTTAAAGTGGCCTCAGTCTGAACAAAGCCAAATAAACTGAAGTCCTTGCTCTTGATGACAATATGTTGCAATATGTCACCAGGACACAAGGAGGCACTGGTTCTGAGCACAGCCAGCAACCTCTGTGGTCCTTATTCCAAACTTAGTTGCCTTTAGTGATTGCCTCATTGTTTCCTCAGCATTCAGACACTGCTGGGTTGGGATCTTAAAGCTCACAAGAATTTTTCAAGGGCAGGTCTCACAGTGTCCCCTCATTCCAGTTCCCATGGGGTGTGGGAATCCCTCAACATGTCCCTCAATGGAGTTCTAATCCTGGCAGGTGTAATTAAGGCAACCATGCTTTAGGCCCCTGCTAAGACCTTTTCCTGATCTTCCCACAATGGCAGTCCCCTGGCTGCTGAGACCTTCTCAGTATGGCTGCCTCACCAGTCACCAAACCTATGGAAAATCTCCTCCAACCAGCATTCAAATCTGGTTGCTGTATACTGTTTGAATCCACTTACTTTTCCCACCTTCTACTCAAAGCACAGCTTTCTCTAACAACTGAAAACTCCATAAAGACTTCCTCCTATCTTGGACCTCTGTGGGGGTCCAACCAATCCCAGTCTGTTGCAATCACTTGCCTAATTCATAAGATTTCCACTACTCCATATCATATGCTGTATTCAGCTCACCACCTTCTCACTGTGCTCCTTGAACTTCAACTCTGGGTAAGGTCCCTGTACCAGGTATGTCTGGGTTCTCTCTTTTTCCTATTTGTTCTAGGAGAGTTCAGCTGGATAATCTTTCTGTTCTACCAACTTGTTGTGCCCTCCTCTCACTCCTCTTTAAGGGGCTGGCACATGGAATGTACTCTGTTTTACTTTGGGACTGAAGCAAAACATCCAATAAGAGTTATGAGACTGGTTTTAGAGAATGGGAAGAGGAAGTGTAAGAGTACAGGGAAATGGAGCCCTTCTTGCAGCTAGGCTTCCAAAAAAAGAACAGAAGAGATGGGGTGGACAGTGGCAGCACCTGGGAAGAGTAAACTATATTGTGTTCCAGACCCCAGAGTAAGAAAGATAGAGATACATAGAGAACTTTCTATGGTAGAGTGATTCCAGGGACCCAGAAGTTGATGCAGAGCTGAATCAAGTATAGCAGACTATTACAGTCACAGGAGGCAAACTTAAAGAGAGGAATAAGAGTACCTAAGGCTTTCTGGTGAAGGATCAAAGGTGTGCTCCAGGGAAAGGTAGAAGAGTCTCCACATTCCACATCAGCCCTGGCATCTCCCCTATGGTCTTTCTCTAGTAACCCTCTCATCCCTCTGGCTTTCTACCTGCCCTCTGTATAAGTCAACTACTAGAATGCACAGGATATTGGCTAATTATGTGGTCTCAGGCCTTCATGACTGAGGCCATGGCATAAATTCCTCACTGGTCAGGTTCAGCCACAGTTCACAAAGTCACACAGATCGGCTTGGGACTGAAAGTAGCTGATTAATTTGAAAGTTAGAATTTCCTTGGTCCAGAGCATATATATTGGCTGAAATCTCCCTCTATGTGTAGGACCTATGACAGGATTAAGACGTGGACTGGGTTATCAGGAAGTCCACATGTTGGGTAGTGGGCAGCTACATGCACAGCTTACATGGGGTAACTCTGGATACTCAGGATAGGTAGGAAGTCTGATATGGGAAAGACCCACTATGTGTCGGTATCAGGGGATTCCTCTATGAATTAAAAATCGTGGATCTACCACTTCACAGTTGTTGAGTTTGGACAAGTCATGGTACCTCTATGAACTTCAGTTTTCTCACCTGTATAATGTTGAGATAATGCTCCTGCTTGGGTTCCCTCTTAGAGTTAGTGTTAAGATTAGGCATGATCATTTATATGGAAATTCTTAGTAAAATATGAAATTCTGTGTAAATGTAAGTTGTCATCATCATTACTGTCATCATTTTGGAAAGGATTGTATAGATAATCAAGTGCCTTGCTTTACTTATACATGGGCATCCTCAACACTACCCCTTCTGTCAGAATCCTCCATTATTGCTCATGCATCTCCAGGGAAAATCATTACTTTACTGTATGGACAGTCTTCAAGGTCATGACATTCTAGCATATGTGAGTCCATATCTGAAAAGCACAGGTGCTGGTCTTAGTTTTGATGTCAGGAACACATCTCTTTCCACATGTCAGTCTTTGAAACCTTTAAAGGTAGTGATTGAATCATGTTATCCATTTGACAAAACAAATTACTTCCAAATTTAGGGGCTTAAAACAATGACCAATATAACAAATTTATTTTTACATTTCCTGTAGGTCAGGTTTTCAAAAATGTCTTAGCTGACTGGATACGGCTCAGGATATCTCATTATTTTCCAATCAAGATGTTGGAAGCATTTCCAGAATGGCAGGACAAGGACTCCCAAAAGTTGGCTCTTTCATAAAAGCAATTACAACACTGTTCAAGATTGTCAAAATCAACTTCAGAGCTCTGGAAATGAATCAAAGGCTTGCAATAATTCAAGGATCATTTATTTAAGAAAAAATTCTGAATCTCTGTATGAACAGTGAGTTTTGTTGTGTTTTATTTTGTCCTATTCCACTTACTCCTTTCCCTAGCTCTGGGATGTCCTTGAAAACCAGCAGCCTCAAAACTCTAGTAGTTGTAAAAACCAGCAGCTTAGCAACTGAAAAGAGGAAAATAAGTTTGAAGTTTCCATAAGAGCTCCATCTACATATCCACATGCAAAAGACTGTACCTCTATCTTATGCCATACACAAAAATTAGCAGAGCTAAAACAATACAACTATTTGAAGAAAATGTAGGTGTAAATCTTCATAATCTTGACTTATATTTTCTCGGGTATGACACCTAAAGCACAGTGACAAAAGAACAAGTGGATAAATTGGATTTCATCAAAATTAAAACTCCTGTGTTTCAAAATGCACCACTAAGAAAGTGCCATGACAACCCCTAGAATGGGAAAAAATATCCTTGAATCATTTGTATATTAAGGGATTACTATAGGAATCAATAAAAAGTTCCCATAACTCAATAATAAAAATACAACTTACTTAAAAATGGACAAAGGATTTGAATTGACATTTCTACAAAGATGACACACACATGACAAAAAGATATGTAAAAATCTTCTGAAGTAATTATTTTGGGGGAAAATGGTATGTTAGAAGATGGTCAACATTATCAGTAGTTAGGGAAGTGAAAATCCAAATTGCAACAAGGTACCATTTCATACTGACTAGGATGGCTAAAATAAAAAATACCAACAAAAACAAGTATTGGCAAGAATATGGGAACATTATAATTGTCATATATTGCTGGTGGGATTATAAAATAACACAGACACTTTGAAGAACACTTCGTTACTGCTTCAAACTGTTAAACAATAGAGTTATCATATGGTCTAGCAATTCCACTCCTGCATGATATATGCTCAAGAGAAATGAAAACGTATGTCCACACCAAAACTTTACACTAAGGTTTGCAACAGCATTGTTCACAATAGCCCCAAAATGAAAACAACACGAATGTCCATCAACTGATAGTTATTGTGACAAACCATATAATAGAATATTATTTGGCAAGAAAATGGAATGAGGTGTTGCTATATGCTACAATATGGATTGACTTTGAACACATTGTACGAAGTCAAAGAAGCCAGTACAAAAAATTACATACATATTATATGATTCCAATGGAGATGCATAGTGAGATTTGTATAGGCATAAAGTAGATTAGTGGTTATCAAGGGCTTGGGAGAGGGAGAATGAGGAGTATCTGCTAATGGGTATGGACATTCTTTTGGTGTGATGAAAATTAGTGGTAAATATTGCACAACTCTGAATACACTAAAAATCTACTGTACAAGGTTGGACAATTAAGTTGGTGAAGTACTTCCTCTGGGAAGTAATGCACCAACCCCGCTCCACCCTTCAAAGCACTTTTTCTAGTATGAGTTAGTGAACTTAATTGTCAGATCACATACTACAGCAGCTCTGATGGTCATTCCAGAAAAGAGTTCCAAAATTGTTTTGGAGTACTTCGAAAGTGACTATAGTGATATTCAGCAATGAGGTATGTAGCACTTTTTCTAGGATGAGCTCAAGAACTTAAGTGTCCAATCCCTGTGACAATTAAAAAAAAAAAAGATGTTGGCCAGAGCTGAGGTCATATGAAGTCATGAACAGATTAGAAGATCTGCCTCCATGGGGGTTACTCACATGATTGGCAAGTTGGTGCTGGTTGTTGATGGGAGGCCTCTGTTTCTCTTCATACACATACAGGCCTCTCCAGAGGCTGCTTGAGTGTCCTCATGACATGCGTTTGGGTTCTTCCAGACCGAGTGCTCCGAGAGAGAGAAATCCAGGCAGAATTCATCCTTCTTATGACCTAGCCTTAGGAGTCACTTAGATTCTGACACATTTTATTACTTTAGCATGTCACTAAATCTGGCCCACTTTCAAGGAAAGGGCAATTAACCTCCACTGTTTGAAGAACAAGATCTTAAAGAATTTTAAGACATATTTTAAAATCATCACATTGATTATATTTCCAGAAAGTTTTCTCTGTCTGATATACTATGTTCCTAGCCCTATTTATGTTTTCCAAACTTTTCCCAAACTGCTCACTCACTTTCAACAAGTCCAAAGGGTCAGTGTCCCTTAGCTTCCATTGGTCACTCCATGTCCCACTCCCATCAATACAAACCATCCAGAACTGAAAACAAACTCCCACCTTCTCCCTCTATTCCCCACCCTCCCATTCTCCAACCATGCCAAACCCTGGAGGTGGTGGAGCAAGGCCACGGATGACTACAATTATTACAAGTATGAAGATGAAGTGACAATTATCACAAATATTTGACTTCAGAAGATCAGAGTTCAAAGGGGAAGTTAGAGAAAATGCAGAAAATGAAAGTACATACACTTTCTTGCTTAAGGACAATATTCTACAACCTGTGAATATTTTTTTTGCTTGGGGTAAGAAGGGTTGGGAAGAGTAAGTATGTAAGTCTAATTTTCTAATATAAATTGTGATAAAGAATGGGAAGAAAAGATCAAAGTCTGTAGGATGTGAGACTATTCAAAGTCATTGAGACACAAATGATGCTTGGAAAGCTCCCAACATAAGATCCTTCCTGGGAGGATCCCGCCCTCGGACGACCTGAAGCTCCATCTCGTCTTGTCTCTGGCTATATTAAACCTCAGAATAATTGCTGTCACTTGAACAATACCTTTTTGTTAACACCCACAAATTCATAGCATGGAGAAATGGTGTTACACACAAAGGAAACATTATTAATAAGCAAAAGAAGAGGAGGAAGAAAAGGAAATTGAACACAGAATGGGAAACTCAGGCCAAAGACTCAAAGGGCCTTTGTTGTAAAAGAAAAAAATAATGTTATTCAGAAAGGTGGAACTTTAGAAAAAGAAATTTTAAAAAGAGGAATGAAAGGATGACATCAATACCTGGATGGGATTCATAGTTAAGACCCATAGAAAGTAGGAGAATGTTCTGTCCTCCCTTCTCTAGGCTGTGGAGTGTAGGGCAGCCAGGACAACTCGATTCAGCACCAGTTGATGAGACCCTCAGAGTTCCCCTGATTTTAAAGCGGCCTTGGAGTATGTACTGAAAGCTTGGCCATATCCAGAGCAGCTTCTGGGCTTTTAATCATGACAGAGACTCTGGGGCAAAGTCTTTCATTCTGGGACTCAGAACAAGGGAGAATTGATGGAGTCTTTCGCTAGCTGGAAGTAGGCCCCAAAGACTGAATTAAAGCTGATCCCATTCATGGGGCACCACCTGCACGCACTTGTTTTACATGTATTACCTCTTATTCTCACCTTCGTGATTGAGGTGCTATTATTAATATTTCCATTTATACTTTCTATTAGAGATGGAGAAATTGAGACTTGGAGAGGTTAAGTAGCATTGTCTAAATCAAAAAGTTAGGATTGAAGTGGGATTGAACCCACATCTATTTGACTTCAGAAACTATTATAATTAGGATGAAAGTAGGAATTTAGCACAAGAAACTTACTAGAAAGGTAGATATGGCTCTTTACTTTCTTAGAGCCATCATGCTCCAGCACACATATCAGGACAGGCTGCTCTAGACTCAGGAAAGAATAATAAAAATGAGTAAAATGGCCACGTGCAGTGACTCACTCCTGTAATCCCAGCACTCTGAGAGGCTGATGCAGATGGATTGCTTGAGCTCAGGAGTTCAAGACCAGACAGAGCAAGAGTGAGACCCTGTCTCTACTACAAATAGAAAAACTAGCTGGGCATTGTGGTGCATGCCTGTATCCTAGCTACAGGAAACTGAGAGAAGAGGATTGTTCAAACCTGAGAGTTTGAGATTGCTATGAGTTATGACCCATGGCACTCTATCCAGGGTGGCAGAGTGAGACTTTGTCCCAAAAAGAAAAAAAAAAAAGAAAAAGAAAGAAAAGAATAAAATGCTGGAATTACCTTTGATTTTAGAGTGGTGTGTGGTAGATTAGTTGTGGATAAGTTAATCCTTTCCGAAAGTTTGTAAAGCATAGTTGCTGAAATTTCAGACTGAATCCTAGCTTTACCTCTCGGGCAAGATACATATCTCTCTGTGCCTCAGTTGCCTCATCTGTAAGGATGGGATGATGATAGTGCGTTAATCATAGGGTGTGAGAATTAAATGGTTTAATACACTAAAAATAAACAGAATAGTGCCTAATGGTAAGTGTTCAATAAACATGGCTACAGTTAAAGTCAATTAAATCCCACCTTTGCAGCCATTTAGCTTGTCTGATTTCACTTGACAGTATTGCAAGTGTAGACCCATAGTGTGTTAGAATCAGAGCTAATTAATCCTGTGAGACCATCTAGGATTTTCTCTACATCCTACATCTAGGAGTAAAGAGACATGCCTAAGTTTACAAAGTGAGTAAATGTAGAGCTGGGACTTGGGTTTAAGAAGTGACAAGCTACCACCACCATAGTTGCCATTGTTTTGAGTACCTGTTGTATGTCAGGCACTGTACATACACTTCTTTACAAAATTTCTAACATAATCCTGCTAAGTAGTGATTATTTATCGCTTTTTAAAAATAAGGAAACTGAGGTTCAGAGAGACTATAATGAACAAGATCATGTAACTAGTAACAGAGGACAGAATTTGACCAAGGCCTGTCTGAATCTAAGATCATGTGTACTACTTGATACACATATTTTATTATATAAAATAAGCCCAGACGCCATGTGTGATCTTAATAGTAGAAGTATAACAACTTGGCAAACTCCAAATTTTTGCCTTATTTGAAAAAAAATTGTTTGTCTCATTAAAAATGAATTAATTAATTCTTTATAGATATACAATCAATACTTAGGCACTTGTTAAAATTACAATAATAATTATGAAAATTGTTTCAGGGGAAAAGAGAATAGGAATGGGAATGAAATATAATTTAAATAATGAAAATTAAAATTCTGTGTAATTCTTGATCAGTACTAGGAAAATGTCTAAAATAGCTACTCCTTATTCTAGTTTCAGAGTAAAACATCAAAGGCAAATCAAAATGAATGCTATCCATTATCAGTTCCATTTTTAAAGCAGTGACAGACTTTGGGAACACGTGCTTTAAAATTTCTTTTTATTAGATGTTTCTGATGGTCCTTTTGTAGAGATTCTATTTATATCCTCAATCTCATTGTCTTCTTCACCACGATTTTTATCTGAATTTCTCATGCACCTTTTGGGGCTACAACAGGAAAAAGAAGATATTTATAGATAAGTATATGTATGTGTGTGTGTGTGTATGTGTAAGTCTCAGACTTCAAGTCTCCCCAAACAATTGTGGAGCCCAAAGAGAAATTCACAGAAAAACCCACAAAAGACTATTTGCTTATTTTCAAATTTTGGCAACACATAGAAATGAGAACCTTGTTAGTTAGCCCACAGGGTTAGCCTGGCATTTTCTTTCAAGAGTCTAGTTTTTCTCTCCTCCACCTTGAGGCTGAATGAGTCCTCTTGCAGGTCTATCCTACCATCTACTCTTAAAATAGACTTAGCTCTGGCTCAGCGCCCATAGTTCAGTGAGTAGGGTGCCAGCCACAAATACTGAGTCTGGTGGGTTCAAGCCTGGCCCGGACCTGCTAAACAACAATGACAACTGCAGCCAAAAAATAGTCAGGCGGTGTCATTGTGGTGGGCGCCTGTAGTCCCAGCTACTTGGGAGGCAGGAGAATTGCTTTAGCCCAGGGGTTGGAGGTTGCTGTGAGCTTCTGTCTCCAACAACAACAACAACAAAAATTGATTTAGTTCGCACTTTAGTGCAGGTCTCGATGACCATGGACCATAGGTGGAATGTGGGAGTCCCATTACAAATGGGTGAAGTTTCTTAAGTCTGTCCTTTCAGGGAAGGCTGGGGAAACAACACCTTCCAGGGTATTAGCCCCATTTTGTAGGCCTGACTTTTCCCACTGCTCCCAACTGCACTATGCTTTCAGCTGAATCCACATGCCTTGAGGAACAAAATGAGGGTGGGGAGAGACATGCTGGTTTCTAACAGTGTTTGACAAGTTCATCCTTTAGATTTCTGTCATGTTAAAATTTAATAATTTAACTTATCTATACATCCAAAGTAATTCTCAATTTAAAAGTCCATCTGGGGAGTTCCATTGAAAGGATTCAGCCTGAGAAATGCATCCCATGACCCATTTGAAGAAATTCACCGCCTTGCCTCAGTTTGGCACTTTTGTATGGACGTCTTGGAGAGAATTTCCAAACTTTGCTCAAGACATTTTAAAGGCCCCAGGTATCTGGCAAGGAAAGTGGAGGTCTTTCCTTAAAATTCCATATCTAACCTCATTTCTCATCTCCGGAAGACAAATCTCATTTGATTTTCTAAGCATTTTCTTCAAGGACCCAGTTTTGGGGAGTAACATGCAGCTCTCCCACTTGGGATCTTCTGAGAGTAATAAAGATGGAGGTACAACAAAGCAGGAGGGGCTCCCAACCAGATGTCACACCATCAAAAGGGAAGAAAGTGGCCCTGGGCAATGCCGTCAATCTCTCTTTCTTTGGGATTGCTCCTCAGAAAGGCCCCTTTGGTCACTCCATCTAAGTTGGTAGTTGAGTCAAGTGACCAGTGGACATTTTTACTTTCTCTGAGAACTTGCTCAGCAAGACCATTTCCTTGTCTGTCACTTTGCACCTGATTTTGACAGCCTTCTGGAGTGCTTGGATGCACAGCTGACCCGTTCTCTCCTTGCTGTGGTGGGCCGCATGAACCCACCTCAGGCAAGCTGTATCGTCTACCCTTAAGAAGGAGATTTCCTTTATTTTGTCAAATCGCAGATTGGCCATGGCTGAAACTCTGCATGGGGAGACCTCAGATGAGCAGATGAGGCTACAGCTCTTCTGCGGCTTCCATGTTACTCATTAACAGCCCTTGCAGGGTTGGGGGCTCACTGTGACTTCTGATCTAAGGACAGTGGGGTTTTCTCCTTCCTAAAGGAGGAAGCCAGGGTGGGGGTGGGGTTCACACACTTGATCTTCAGCCTCTGCCTTCCTCCTAAAGTTCTATCCTTTCAGCTTGGGACATTTTTCTGTCATCCCAGGGCTCTCTCAAACCCAACTTTAATTTCAGAACAATGTCTTCCTTCTTTTCTTTGTTATTTAGTGATATTTTCCAACAGTTGAGGGGCTCTCCTCTTGCTGCCTGAAACTTCCTTCCTGTAGAACCTGCTGAGGCCTGAAATGACAAAAGTACAAAAATCAGAAAACTCAGTTGAAGACCCGCATAATCTTGGCATGGGCCAGATCCAGAGAGCTAACATAGTCCAAGCCCAAGATGCACGTTATTATTTACTGATCAGATGGCCTTTTGAACTTTGTAGATATTTCAAATTTTAGTATATAGAAGAGATTTTATAGTGGTTCACACAACACAATACTATAAAAGACTGGAAATGTTTGTCATGTGAATACATCTCAGAAACATATTATTCAGTAAAAAAAGGATGTTATAAAAGATAAATACAGTAGAATGACACTTAGTTGAATACACACAAAATCAAAATACTATAGTATGTTTATAGCATGCATATAGAATATATATGCATATAAGTATGCATATGTTTTCTATATGCTTATAGAAAAACCATATATAGTGAAAGTATTAATATGTGAGCAGTGTTATAGGTTGCATTTTGTGCCTCCCGAATCTACACGTTGAAGTTCTAACCCACAGTACCTCACAATGTGGCCTTATTTGGAAATAGGCTAGTTGTAGATATACTGAGTTAAGTTAAGGTCACACCACAGTAGGGTGGGCCCCCAATCCAATATGGCCAGTGTCCTTATAAAGAGGGGAAACTTGGGCACAGACACACAGGAAGAATGCATGTGAGGTTGGAATCATGCTGCTTCCAGTGAAGGAGCCACCAGAAGCCCGGAGAGAAACCTGGAGCAGACGCCTTCTCTAGTGCAACAGTTCTCAACCTGTGGGTCGCGACCCACAGGAGCTGTATTAAAGGGCCGCGGCTTTAGGAAGGTTGAGAACCACTGCTCTAGTGCCTTCTGAAGGAGCACGGCCCTGTCACCGCCTTCATCTCCAACTTCCAGCCTCCAGAACCGTGTGACAATACATTTGTGTTGGTTAAGTCATGTAGCTTGTGGCAGTTTGTTAGGACAACCCCAGGAAACCAACACAAGTGGGAAGGAAACACATGAACTTCAAGATAATGCCTAGCCCCGGAGGAGGCAGGAAAAGCAATGGGATTAGGGAGGGATGTATGAGAACTTTATTTCACTGGCAATAAATAAAATACCTGTAGTATACATGGTAAAATACTAGTATAGTTGTTAAATCTGCATAGTGGATATTAGGGTGCTTGTTATACATGTTATTCTATGGACTTGGGATATGTAAACTATCCCAAAAAGAATAAAAGCGATCTTTAGGCCTAAGACCAGCATCGCAGTGTTGTCTGTGGTTGTTGATTCTAAAGCCCGGCGCCTCTTTGCTTATAAAAGGAAAGCCTGCTGGATTAGAGACTGAAGATACTGAGAATCGATCCGGACCAATTACACAGGGGAAACCAGATGGCTGGCATGCACACCTTTTTATTTTGAGAAATAGCCACCTTATTTTCTTGTCTCTTCTCATGAAGGTTTTTTGTAATTGCAACTGCATCATTCATCCAGCTTTGGGGTTACGATGTAAGGTTAGAATTTTACCAATTAGAGGAGCAGATCCTTACAGAAAATAAAGTCTCTGAAGTTAAAGCTCCCCCAGTATCCTGTTGAGAGACTGCTCTCTAGGGCAATGGGTGAAGCGATTTGATCCGTTACTATCTAACCTGGAGAGACTCAAGAATTCATACTGACATCTGCTGGACTCTTTGAATACTTCCTGGTCTAAGTTAGAACCAGGAATTCAGGAGCAGGAGGACCCCCAGCAGACCCCTTAAGGAGCTCTCTGACCGGAGGCGGATCTGGCAGCATGCTGAGATATGCAACTTGAAATCAAATTTAAGATCTTTTGCTCACTGCACACATTTAGCATAATACATCTATGGCAGAATGAGGCAGGACATCTAGGGTATAATTAACAATCACTATTCTACGACAGTCTCAGCAAACACAAATGCCAATTTGCTTGTCAAATTCCAAAGAGAGGAAGGGGCCATACAAGATGTATGTGGTAACCATACAAAACAAAGTCTTTGTTTTCAGGGCTCAACTCAGCGATTGCTCTGTCCTTTGTGTAGCACAGCAAGACTACAAAGGAAATCTAGTCAGATCCTGGTCCACTGGGCTCTAGATGCAAGATCACTGCACGGACATCTCTCCAGAATCAAATTGCAGTCTAACTTCGTTCTCTAGATCTGTTGGGCAGTCTGTAAAAACGTAAATTAGATGCATGAACCAAGAGGAGGCAGTTCAGATAATTAAGACACCAAGTTCATTTGCTTGAAGTGAGCCGGACACATCCTTAAAAACTCTAGTAGTCATTAGACATTTTTGTTGCTTAATAAAGACAAGAAAGTAAATTATTACTTAGCTGCAGTTTGACAGGGAAATTGTTTTTAAGAGTGGGGATTATTTTTAAAAGAATTTCATTGTGGCATACATGTTGAAAGGTACTCCCATAGATAATAATGGAATTATAATTTTTTTTTCTACTGAAAAGGTCAGGACATACATAACATTTTTTTTTCTCTTTTTCGTCTCATACTTTCTCAATATAAGAAAGAGTCATATGATTTAAGTTGAAATTGGATTTTGAAGCAACTTTTAGTCATATTTGTGTACTGTTAGGTCAAAGCTCTCAGATTCTTTCTGCTGAAAGAACAGGATGAGAGGAGATGAGAATTTATTGACGTGCTAGACAGTTTACACGCATCCTTGGATTTCATTCTCACTGATACTATCACACCCAGTTTACAGATCAGAAACTTTGTTTCAGACAGGTTAAATATTTTATGCACATTTCATAACTAATAAGCAGCAGACCCAGGATAGGGACTTAGTTTTATCTGACTCCAAAGCCTATTCTCATTCCACTACATATATGGTCTGCATTTGATTAATTGTTGTTCGGAAAAAATTACCAAATCTCACTCATGTCTGTTTTGTGCACCTGAACAGTGGAAAACACACATAATCTTCATGTTTGTACTTGAACCACAACTCTCTGTATTCTGACATGAGAGAATCAGAAAGTGAAAATGGCAGAATGATCAGTGGGCAAAAAGTGAAGTCTGAATAGATGGAGCTTTGGTTTTTTAGCCAAGGATGATACAGACCCAACAGCTATGGGTTAGTCAAGAGAAACCTGCCCAATTCATCCTGATGGAGGAGGCTGGCTTACATGCCCCAAACTATGAACCCCGCTCAATCTCTACTCTGTTCGATTCTGGAGGCAAGTTTCTCACCAGTTCTACCTTCCTTGGACACAGGATAGTGACTGTCAATGTATTTGGGTCCATCCAGCTACTGTGCTTTTGACTGGTACTTTAAAGGACAGCAGTGTGAGGGAGTTGAGAAGCACTTTCATGATGAAATGTAATGATCTTAATTTATTCATTTTGTAAATGATTGTCTTTGTCTTCCTTGATGTCATAAGACAGAATACAGGTAGGGGAATCACCCAAATCTGAGTGTAAATCCCATTCAGTAACTGGAAAATGAGAGGAATACCAAGCTCATCATTCTAAGCATTAGAAATACATGTGGGATGTGTCAAGCACAGAGCCTAGCACACTGGAGGTACAAAACAAAATGCCTGTTATCGTTGCTCTTGTTTTTTGTATATTTAAAATAGTTATTATATTATATTGATGTTATAGAGATCTCAATAGACCCCAGGGTACAGATAAATGGAAGAATAGGAACGTTCCCTACTTTTGAGAAATACGCATCTAACTCTGTAGCCTGACACATAAACATGTAAGGATGGCAGGATAACAGAGCTTTAGTGATTGCGATAAAGGGGAATTGCCCTAAGAGCAGTCCTTTAATCAGATGAAGACACAATTTTCTCCAGAAAAACAATTTCAAAGGCCTCAAAGTACTGTCACAGAGAAAGCTTTAAGACATATGAACATAGTCTAAAAATCCCAGGAGAAACAGAAGAAAATATACCATTCTGAGAAAGAATCAGAAGTACAATTTAGAAGAACTAGACCTTCACTGAATATAGATATCTAGCTTCTCAGATAAAAGATTTAATTTTTAGAGACATAAAAAGGAGATTCACAATATTTGAATCAGGAAAGAGCAAGACTATTAAAATAACCAAATGGATTTGAAAAAGAAAAAAATTGGAACTTCTAAAATTAATAAAAAATAAACTATTTGAAATAAAAATGTAATAAATATTTTTAAAAGCAGATTAGAAGCAGCTGAAGAGTGAACTAATGAACTGGAAGATATACCTTTACATTTGATAGTCTTTGATAGATGAAATGGAAGAAAAGTTAAGAAAAATTAAGTACAAGGTCAATAGTTTCAATATATATTAAACTGGAATTCCAGAAAAGGAGGAAAGAGAGAATGGGTTGAAGATGTAAGGGTTCAAAATTTTCAACTCTGGTGAAAGACATCATTCTCTCATTCAGAAACTCCATGCTTTCCCAACTGCTAAATACAAAGAGAGCCACATGTAGATATTTAAAACTGAAACTGTGGAACATCAAAGACAAGATCTTAAAGGTGAACAGAAGAAAGAAAACAAGATAACTTTAAAAGTGATAATTTAATAATTAGAAAAGCAGCTGGTTTCTCAACAGCAGAAATGAAAACTGTAAGTGTGATATTGTCAATGTACTATGTATTCATTTTCTATTGCTATCCTAATACATTACCACAAATTCACCAGCTTAAAACAGCACAAATATATTATCTGATAATTCTGTGGGTCAGAAGTTCAGCTGGGCTCAGCTTGTTTCTCTGCTTTGAGTCCCACAAAGCTGAAATCCAGCTGTCATCCAGCTGTACTCTTACTGGCTCTGGGGAAAATCCATTTCCAAGCTCCTTGTGGTTGTTGGCATAATCCAGTTCCTTGCAGCTGTAGGACTGAAGTTGCTGTTTCTTTGCTGTTGTCATCTGGGGGCAGCCCTCTGTTCCTATAGGCCTCTCTCGCTTCCTTGCACATGGGTCCTTCTATGTCAGAGCCAGCAACAGAACTTCAACTTCTTCTCACGCTCGAAAGCCTTGGGACTTCTGCTGCTGCATCTCTCTGACCGAAGGCAGAGAGAGTCCTCTGCCTTTAAAGGCTCTTGTGGTTAGATTGGATCCTCCAGGATACCCCAGAATATTCTTTAAAGGCCAATAACCTGATTATATCTGCAAATCTCCCTTTGTCCTGTAATGTAACCGATTCATAGGTTGCAGGAATTAGAGTGTGGACATCTTTGGGGAGGGGACTATATTCTGTCTACCACATACTGAGATAAAGTAACTATTGATTTGGAAATATTTTTCAAGAATAACAGGAGAATGAGACTTTTAGATAAACAATAACTAAGAATTTGTCATCAAACAACTTTTACTACAGAGAACCATAAAGAATGTATTTTAAGCAGAAGAAATGTGATCCTAGAAGGAAGGTCTGAGATGCAAGAAGGAATGAAAAATAAAGCAAGCAGGACATTGTATAAATCAGTAATAGGAGTGTTTCCAGGTTAAGAAAAATAAGCTTAAATGAAGACACACAACAATAATAATGTATAGATTGAGTGGAACAAACGTATTCTAAGGTCTTCATATGTGTTCTTTGAATGCAAATAGATTTACTATAAAGGATGTACTTCAGGCAGAAGAACCCTGCAATGTCTCCTGGTTAGCAAATTTCCTTCTTGTTTTAATCATGTTGATTTTCAGAATCAAAACTATGCTATCTTCTTAATAAAAGTTATGCAAGTTTCTTTCAGGGAATAATTTGTAAGATAGGCGTATTTTGAATGATCAACATTATTTTTCAGTAAGATAATCTAGTGTTCTTCATGGAAAGATTTTTAAAATATCCATTCAATTTATTTAGGGATAATTGGACTATTTACCTTTTTTTCCCCTAGAGTCAGTTATAGTAAATTCTAGTTTTGGAGGATTTTGTAATTCATGTTTCAATTATTTATTGGCATAAAAATTTCAAAATATCCCTTTATTGCCACTTAAAGTCTACTGAATCTGAATTATGTCCCATTACTCATTTCTAGCATTTCTGAGCTTTTATCTTGTGCATTGATCAAGTTTTCCAGAAGTTTGTAAATTCTATTAGTTCATTCAAAGAACTAATTCATGGTTGTATATATTCTCTCCATTACATGTTTATTTTTTATTTCACTAAAAAATCCTTATTATTCCTTTGGCATGGTAGGTATTATTCAGGTTTTTTTTCTTTTAATCTTTCTTTATCCTTATATTTTAGCAATATTTTTTCAGTCATCATAGTAAAATTCATCTAAAACTTCAAAGCACATAGAATTCTTTGTCTATGTAAAATTTTCCAAGAGTCTTGTTATTCTGTCAGGCTAGAAGTTTCTGAAGGTAGTCACAGGGAAAAAGTCCACTGGGCCTGAGACACAGACATGTTTGCTTAAGTTCTGACATGATTTGTAGGAACGTTGGGGGTCTTGGGGGATAGGGGATAACCTACCAGAAAATCGGGTTGAAGTCTCAAATTCTTCTTAGGTGTGAAAAAAAAAATCTACCCAAGAAATTAGTTTTGTCCTTAGGGGATATTATTTGTACTTTTGGAAAATAGAATAAAATAGGTTAAACAAAGAACGTTTTAGAATGACATTAAGAACAGAGCAATTTGTTGCACCGGTTCTCAAGTCATTTGCCCATAAATAGGTGGAGTCCAATCCATAGTCCTAGGTAAATAAAAGGTGTGTCCCTTTGATTCAGAGGAAGAGAAAACCATCACACATTTGTATATAATTTGTAAGGGGATGGGACACTCTAACACTAATAGAGAAAGGATAAAAGAGACATTAAGACCGCTCTTCTTCAATGAAATATCATCTGATGTCTTTCAAAGCTCAGTGTGAGATTTTTAAGCCTATATACAAGCATTTCTAGGTTCATTTATTTTATTAAAAGTAAAAGAGAGAAATATCACAGTTTTACTTTTACTTTACCCATCCAAATAAGGCCAAAGCATCAGCTTGCCAACTTTTTGTCAAAGAGGTGTTATAAGGTCTCACATCAGGTAAAATGATTGATAAGTTTGTTCAGATATGTTCATAAGACCAAGAGAATATCCACATATTGTGTTCAGATAATTTTTTGACTCTTTTTTTCAATTAAGAAGAGTGAGAGCTCTCATGGCTTTTACATCAATGACATGGAATTTTGGAATATGTAGGGCAAGAATCATAACCAAGAATATGGATCATTGCTCATTAATGAAACTATACAAGGAACTAGCTAGAAAAGAGAAAGATGTTTTTTTAAGGTCTCACAGGAATAGAGGGAAGCCCCTGTTCAGGTTTTATTATGGATGTATATATTTTAAAAGGAAAGTTCAGAGTTGGATGCAGCTTCAATGAGAAATGCCATAGCCATTCACAGGGAGTGTGTCAAAGAAGAAATATGAATAACAGTCATCAAGGAAGCATTGAAATAGACAAAGGTAGCAATGGATTTCATATACTCCAGATGTTCCATAGGAAGTAATGAAGGCATCCTGCATTCTCCAGATCAGTTCTTGATCCACATTTTAAATGATGAGTTGAAGGGACATGTCATACTTGTGTTTATCTTCAATCAGGGATGGAATTTAATCAGTGGATGACATGATGTGATCTCAAAAAGCCACTTTGTACATTATTCAAAATTTGGATGGCAGGGACACACACCAGAATAGAAACATTTATAAATACTTTAGGAACCGCACTTGTCTTCATAGAGGTCCAATAGCAATTTTCAGATCATTTATTGCTAAACATATTTAATGAGAAAGAGACTTGCTGGTTATGTTCATCATTTGTGAGGAATGAATCACTAAATTTTACAGAAAGTGAACCAAGAATAGGAGGTAAAACTTTTCTTAAGTGGGTAGAACTAGGGGCCAGAAGAAAGGCAAATATTTTTCCTATATACCCTGGTTGCTATCACAGATAATATAAAATTTCTTGTCCAAATTAAAAGCGGTCTTATTATGCACATGCTTGTGGTATAAGGGAACACCATTATAACTGTATCCAAAATCAATGAACAATGGGATGCTGGCCCAGTACACACAGAAAAGTGGAAATTATAGATCTCAGAAAAAAATATATTTTTCTCCATATACTTCAAAAGTCATAATTTTACCATCAAAGATAGTCTCCCACCCACTTCCCACAATTTCTCAAGTAAGGTTAGGAAAGAAAAGTTTCATGACTGGGTTAAATAGTAATGACGAAAAGACACTCAGAGATAAATGACTTTATGCTATATCGAGGTTTCTATCAATCAGTGAAGGAGTAAAGGGATGTTGTTGCCTGCAATTTTTATTTCTTTGTGTAAATTCAGAATTCTATTTGGTATCATTTTTCTACCATCTGAAGAACTTCTTTTAATATTTCTTGGAGCATACATCTACCAGTATTGAATTATAGCCTTTGCATGTTGTATGTTTGAAAAAGTATTTCTTGCAGGCTATAAAGTTCTTGGTTACCAGTTTTTTTTTTTTTGGTTTTGTTTTTTTCTTTTTTGGTCACACTCCTCCTGGCCCCATTTATTTTTGCTCTCTATCTTCTGGGTTGCATTGTTTCTGTTGAGAAGTTTGTTGTCATTCTTATCTTTGCTCCTCCATATAATCTCTAGAAGTTTTTAAAATTTTTCTTTATCATTTGATTGTCTTAATCAATTAGATTGTGATATGCCCTTATGTAACTTTTTTCATGATTACTGTGATTGAGTTTTTTCAGATTTCTAGATCCTCTCATTCAGGTTCAAACTCAAATACATGCATTTTGAACAACAGTTTGAAAATTTCCCACGGCTCATTCATATTCTGCTATTTTTTTCTGAGTTTTTGTTAAAATTTGTTTTGTTTTGAATAGTTTCTATTGCTATGTCAAAGTTAACTAAAACTTTCTACTGCAAATCCAGTCTGCTGTTTGAGTTAGACTTACTCTTCTCATCTTAGACTTTGCAGTTTTTATTCTTAAATGTTCAGTTTAGGTCTTTTAAAAATATTGGTTATTGGCTCAGTGCCTGTTGCTCAACGGTTAGGGCACCAGCAACATACACCAGACCTGGTAGGTTCGAATCCAGCCGGGGCCTGCCAAACAACAATGCTAAGTACAACCAAAAAATAGCCACTCATTGTGGTGGGCACCTGTAGTCCCAGCTACTTGGGAGGCTGAGGCAAGAGAATCGTTTAAGCCCAAGAGTTTGAGGTTGACGTGAGCTCTGATGCGATGGCACTCTACCCATGGCATTAACTTGAGACTCTGTCTCGAAAAAATAAAAAATGAAAATAAAAATTAAAAAAATAAAATAAATAAAAATATTGATCATTTCTTCACGTGCTCTATGCTTCCTCTGCCTTCTTAACTTAACATGCTCTCTATATAGACAATATAATGACTATTTTTGTATCCTATAATAATTCTATTATCTGTGAAATTTTAGGATCAGTTTCTATAGATTTATTTTTATCAATATAAATCCTACTTTTATGTCTTTTTTCATGCCTCATTATTATTTATTGGATGCAAGACATTGTGAATTTTACTTTTAGGGTGTGGGTTATTTTTGTTTTCTTATACATATTTTTGAACTTTTGCTAGGGTAATAGTTATTTGAAAAAGTTTTCAGCTTTCAAACAATTGCTCATAATTTTCATTAGAGAGAACCATAGTAGTCCCTATTTTGTGATAGATTTTCCTCACTCCCAAGACAATGGTTTCCTTAGCTCTCTAAAGTTGATGTCTTAAAAATTATATGATTTTCCCATTCCGGCTCGTGGGAACATAGAGTATTTTTGGCCCTGTAAGAGCACTAGGTATTGTTTACTTTAAACCTTTGAGTCGTTCTTTCACTGGCTTTAGGTAGTTTCCTTATATGCCCACAAGTATTATTAAGCAACTAAAACCTTGACAAAGGCCTCCTGATCTTCAGAGCTGTCTTGCTTTGTAATCTGCTCCATGAATTCTTGCTACCTTGGCTTCTCAGACTCCCAACTCCACCTTCTTAATTCAGGGCAACTACCAGGCTCTGCCTACATTCCACCTCCCTGCAGAATGGCCTGGAAATGCTCATTAGATAGTAACATGGGGAGTCTCTAGGGGCACATCAGGCAGTAACATGGGACAACCAAAGGTCTCATTTCCTTTGTCTCTTCTCTCCCATAGAACTTGTTGTCCTACATTGATTGATGTCCTGTGTTCAAAACCAATTGATTTGTATATTTTGTTCAATCTTTAATTGCTTCAGATGAGAATCAAGTCCAGACCCTGTTACTACATCTTGGACAAACACAGAAGTTGCCTTCCTATTAATAACAAAAATTCAGATAGTCATTGACTATCAAAGAACTAATGCGGTCAGAAAATCCTTTCCTTGTTATTAAATTATCTTTTATACATAATAAAAATGTAGTTGACATCTTTTGGGTGATAATGGAATTAACTCAGACTGGTCTCTTTAAATAGATATGATCCTTGATCAATAGAGGATTAGATTCAAGAATAGAAAAATCAGGATGGCAAAAGTGATAATATCTAAAATATTAGATAATATTGTGAAACCGAAGACTGGAGATATCAACCATACCTTGACCTATACAAAGTGTCTTCAGCCTCCCAGAAGAAATGATGGTACAGAGAAAGGAGTTTCTATGATAGCAATAAATTATGTACTCTACGAGCCAAGCTAATTGTTGTTCACACCAGAACTGACTAAGTTACATAATTATTCAGAGTTTGTCTATGTTATATTTCACTCACCCAGCCATAGCACTTTTTTTTTTTTTTAGACAGAGTCTCGGTTTGTTGCCTTCAGTAGAGTGCTGTGGCATCACAGCTCACAGCAACCTCCAGCTCTTAGGGTTAGGCAATTCTCTTACCCCAGCCTCCCAAGTAGCTGGCACTATAGTCACCTGCCACAATGCCTGTATCATAGCACTTTTATAATAGTACTGTAACCTCAACCTAATCCTTCTTTACATGAAGGTCATGAAAGCTGAAATTTCATATACCTGTATAAAGCCTATACACTATGGCTGTCTTATTTTCTTGAAAAAAATGTTATTTGAAAGGAAGAATTATCCTAACTACCTACATTACCAACTTCGAATTGATACAGAATATGTAACATCTGTTATTCATACAAAGAAATACAGGGTAATCTGCAATTTTCACATTTTTACATTCATTTGAATTTGAATTCCTTATGATAAAATACCCTAATTAACTAGCAGTCACTGCTTTGTGAAACAATGATACTCTACTCAGTATGTCAACAATTTTGTTTTCAAAGGTATATATATTTCATTAACAGTTATTATTTTATCAATACAGTAACACTCTTCCCATTCCAGGTGCTCAAACCTTCAGAATACTCAGTTATCCTTTTGGAATGAGCACTTTGATTAAATCTTTGCCTATTATATATTAAATCAGCCTATTAAATATTCAAGTAGTCACAACTATGAAGATTCAGGACTTTTTCTACATATTCTGAGCCTCCTTTTGAGGCACTAATATCTCTTCTTCTAACCTGAAATCAAATGGCCACAGTCTTTCAACATCTTTAGGCACTTAACAGTGTAATGCTTCTCGACTTCTCCATTTTCTGGAGGCCTTTTTATTTTCCACTTGGCAGTATATCGATATGGCACTTTTTTCCCTCCATCCATGACTGATTGGAATCTCCAGTGTCTTTTGGATTTTGTTTCTTTTTCTTCAAAGACTCTCATGGGAATTTCTTTAGTAGTAGTCGCAAGGAGGACCATGCTGTGTGGAGCAGATGGTTTAGATAAATGAGATCATCTTCTGAACAGTGTCCTATATGACATCCTGTTGACTGACTCTTTTGTTCAAGTCTTTATTGCTTAGCTCCATGGGAATCAAAGTTTTCCCCATAAAACGAATATTTATGGATTTTTTTAGGAATTAGGAAGCAACTTTTTCACATTATCAATTAGGCTGGCCTTCTAAGCCAACATCAGACTTTATTCCACTGCAGGTTTCAATTCAGGACAGTTCACTTGTCACCAAGGAAGCTTTTCATTACAGATACTTCCTGCATAGGCTCAGGCCTCTCTGTCTCCATGCTCTTCTAAATAAGAGTGGTCGGGTCAAGGTCACTGTGTTACACAATTCCCTGGAGGTAGGGGGCTATTCATTCTATGTCGTGGTTAAATGGTGGTCCTTGTGGTCATCCCATGTACATCTTTACATCAGGTTACTCTCAAATTCTCCAGAATTAAATAGTTGACTATATGAATAAAATTTTACTAATCATCATACTGCTTCTGCATAATTGATCAACCTTCGTGTCTTCTTCAAGAGGAATAATTTGGATTTACACTGTTGGCATTTTCATTACTCTGAAATTTTTCACTAAGGACTATATATAAATGTTTTCTATAAGAAATAAATCCTTTATATCAGATGGCCTGGATAATTTTTCCATGTCTGGGAGGGTTCTGTCTGTGCCCTTCTAATCATTTTCATCTCAGATGGGGAAAACTCCCTCATTTCAGTTGGTCAGACCAAAAACTTAGATTTGTACCTGGGTCCAATTCTTCCTTTTTCTTACAACCCATAGCTGGCTCAAAAGCAAATCTGCTTAGCTCCAACTTCTATATGATCATATTTTAGTTCTTTTGAACTAAAAAAATTTTTCTTCCATCAATCCTTGCCAGAGTAGTTATTTATTTATTGGTATGTTTATTCTTATTTATTAACTTATAAAACATTATTTTATTTTTGTAGAGTGAAAATTTGTTTAGATGCGTATATTTACCAACTTATTTGCTCATCATTCCTACTTGCTTCTCAGATACTGTGAGTTATCTCAGATAACTTTTTTTTTCATTCCCTTATTTGAACAACCTTTTTCAGAGACATTTTTGCTAAAGTTCATTAAGAGACAAGTATAAAAAATGTGAATAACAGTACACTTTGTGATATCCAAAGTGGAGACAACCCAAATGTCCACTCAACAGTATACTGGGTAAATACTTTATTATATTCTTTCGAATAATTGAGGGACTATAAAACAGTGAAAAATAAATAAATTGAAGTTATGCAGGAAAAAAGGAATAAATCTTAGTAAAACAATACTGAGCAAAAATAAAGTCACAACATACAAACAAAGTGATTCTATTTATTTGAAGTTCAAGAAATGCAAAAACTGAGTAATATGTTAAGGACACAAAAATGAGTGATGAAATTATAAAGAAAAATAAGAAAATGACAAATACAAAACCCAGGAAGATAGTTCTTTGAGGAAGAAGAAAAAGAACTGACATGTCAGAAGGGCACACAGAGCATATACAATAATGTTCATCTTCTTAAATCTGCTCATGAGACATGAACAGAAGCTTTGCAAAGGAAGACAGACAAATGGCCAATGAACCTATGAAAAAATGCTCAATCATTAGGAAATGCAAATTAAAACCACAACGAAATATCACCTTACCTCTGTTGGAATGGCTTTTAGTAAAATGTCTGAAAATAAAAGATAACGTCATGGATACAGAGAGAAAAGAAAGCTTATACACTGGTGGTGTGACTGCAAATTAGTACAACCTTTATGGAAAACAGTATGGAGATTGCTCATAGAACTAAAAGTAGACCTATAATTTGATTAGCAATCCCACCACAGGGTATCTACCCAAAGGGAAAGAAATCTGTCTATCAAAAGGACAGCTGTGTTCAAATGTCTGCTGCAGGACAATTCACAATTGCAAAGATGTGGAATTGACCCAAGTGCCTATTAGTTGATGAGTGGATAAATAAAATGTGATATATGTATACGTTGGAGTATTACTCAGCCATAAAAAGGGTAGGTTAATGCTTTTTTCAACCATTTATATGGAACTTGAGACCATTTTCCTAAGTGAAGTATTTCAAAATTGGAAAAACAAACATCACATATACTCATTATCAAATTGGAGCTAACTGATGAACACACATGGGCACAGAGGGAAGTAAAGCTCAGTGGAAATCAATCAAGGGGGTAAGAAGAGAGGGAAAGGGGCAGAAAGCTACCTAAAGGGTATAATGAACACTGCCTAATGCATACCTATAGCTGGTTCTCAAGTAGTTACAAAATTGATCTATGTAACCAAAACCATTTATGCTCTCTTAATATTTAAGAATTTTAAAAATAGGCTGTTCCTTAAAAGAACAAAAAAAAAAAAAAAGAAAAAAAAAAACCCTTGCTGATGAGTATGAGAATGTTTACTCTATGTTCAAATATTGTGCAAAAGCATTCCACCTGCTCCTTGCCAGTCTCCACACCTTTGAAGTTAGACAAGGTCATGAACTGTTCGAGCCAAGGAACTGCAGGCAGAACTGGGGTGTGTGTGTGTGTGTGCATATGTGTATTACTTCTGGAGCAAAGCATGAAAAAGTTGGTGCATGATCTTTCAGCTAACTCTTCCTCCTTCCATGGCCTCATTTGGAGATGGAGGAGTCATAAAATCAAAGCAGCATGGATTTATGGAAAAAGGCCTGGAGAAGTATCTGGACCAGCAGCTGATTTTGCAGAGGTGAGAAGTCCATGTTTAGTATGTTAAGCCACTGACATTTTAGGGTTGTTTATCACTACGATATAACAACCTGAACTAATACACTAATTTTTTTTTATTTTTTATTTTTTGTAGAGACAGAGTCTTACTTTATTGCCCTCAGTAGAATGCCGTGGCATCACACAGCTCACAGCAACTTCCAACTCCTGGGCTTAGGCAATTCTCTTGCCTCAGCCTCCCAAGTAGCTGGGACTACAGGTGCCCACCACAACGCCCGGCTAGTAATACACATATCTTTACAAATATTCTTTTATATTTACCCAATATTTAATAAAAACAATTTAGAAGGCCCACATTCAAAATTTTAAACAATGCAAAACAATAAAGAAAGAATGCCACCCAGGATTTGAGGATAAGCTAGGTATGACTATTTCCAAGCACTTCTAGCTTGGATGGTAATAAAATTGATATGCTGCTCTACTGACCTCCTGTTGGGTCCAGAGAAGAGCGAGTGGGGGCAGAGACAATCAGGCATTCATTAGAGTCAGCTGCTTGGCGTCAGTCAGGGGATGGCCTTGATAACCTCCATATGTGGCCTACTTCGCACCATTATTGAACTTGGCCAAATGTGTAGGTCTGGGCTCCCTAGTAGAGTTGGACATTCC
The DNA here is from genome assembly GCA_963574655.1 of Perodicticus potto. NCBI lineage: Eukaryota > Metazoa > Chordata > Mammalia > Primates > Lorisidae > Perodicticus > Perodicticus potto. The sequence goes on along the minus strand of CAUYRH010009533.1, from coordinate 41,029 downwards.
TTTAGTCGGGGATTATCATTTTTGATATCTCTTACATCTTCCTGCTATTCCCATCCTGTTACCAGGCCTGTGAGTGATCAGAAAGCACTTGTTGCCTTGAGCTTAGAAAGCCTACCTTTCCTCTTCAGCTGAAGTTCTTGGCAGCCACCACATTCTCCCTGGTCCTTACCCACCTTTCCATGTACCTTTGGCCTGGGGGCCTGCCAACAAGACCCCGGGGACACATTTTCTAAGAAAAGATGACTTCTTTAGCAGGGGGGATTTGCCAGCCAGCAAGATGTCATGCGAGACAGATTGCAGACGCCTCGTCTCCGTGGCCATCAGAATCAGAAATGCCTGCCTGCCAATCAGCATTATGGTGAAGAACTGTGACATGACAGTTGTCTGACTTGTGTTAATACTTTCTAATCTTGCAAACTAATTTTCTTCCCCCACTTGGCCATCCCCACATTGTGCTGAGCCTGCCAGGACTGGCACCACCCATCAATCTTAGTTAGTGGCCCGCTCCTTCTTCCCTACAGCTGAGAGTGTCCCTGGTCCCACTGAGATGCCAAGAACCCCGTCAACAAAGTTTCCTTTGCAATCAGCTCTGTAAGAATGTGGTCATCTGGTTCAGAGCAAAGATGCATGTTCTTGTCTACGAGGACTGACAAGATGACCATTGTCTGGTGATGTTTTTCAGAACGGCTTTTCTGGGGGGGGCAATTCCCATGGCACAAGAAGACCACTGTGGACCTGGCTGTCATTTATGAGCCAGTGAAACATATTAAATTTCTTGGAGTTCCACTCACTGACCTCACTTTGGGCTTCGTTTCCCCATCTGGATATGGAGATCGTGGCTACATCTTGGCGAAGGTGCGTCTTGTCTCTGCAATTTGAGTAGTTCAGTCTATCCCTCCATGGCTGTTGATTCTCATGTGTCTGGTCATAGCAATTGTGGGGATTTTCTTTAGGTTGCTATTTTAACAGTTTTTGTGGGGGTGTGTATTACAAACCCCTTGACAATCAATGAAAGAGAAAAAACATTTTCCCTAGAGCAGGGTTTTTTACCCTTTTTTATCCATTGAAACCCTTGAACCTATAGTTAAACTTCTATGGCGCACTCAAATTATGTTGATCATAAACAAAAATAGAGTAAAAAAAGAATATACTTACTGCACTTTGAACTTCTTTCAAAAATAATTTAGCTAACGGTCTTTAAAAATTTTTGCAGCACACCAGAGATCCTCTCCCATCACACCAGTGTGCTGTGGCGCCCCAGTTGAAAGTCACTGCCCTACAGAACCACAGTAACATGAAACTCGTACTTAAAAATTTCCTGAGCATTGTAACTTCTAAAGCCCATTTGTGGCCTTAAATTTGAGAAATTAATTTTGATTCGTGCCCTGATTTTACTTCTTACCCAGGCGTTTGCCTTATTTTTAAACTTGAAAGCTTTTTTTTTTTTTTTTTTGAGACAGAGTCTCACTATGTCACCCTCTGTAGAGTGCCGTGGCATCACACCTCACAGCAACCTGAAGCTCTTGGACTTATGCCATTCCCTTGCTTCAGCCTTCCGAGTAGCTGGGACTACAGGTGCCCACCACAACACCTGGCTATTTTTTGGTTGCAGTTGTCATTGTTGTTTAGCAGGCTGGGGCCGGGTTTGAACCCTCCAGCCTCGGTGTATGTGGCAGGCACCATACTCACTGAGCTATGGGTGCTGATCCTTGAAAGCTATTTTAAATACTTTAAGTGCTTTTTTTCTTGCAACCTTATGTTTTGAAAAACATTAAGCCTTGCTTGTACTGTCTTGCTTATACTGTATCACATCATACCTTTGTTTAATTCTTAATAAACTGTTCACTTGTTTAAAAAAAAGAAGAAAAGAAAAACATTAAGACTACAAAATATAGGAGAAAAAAGATCCAATGGCTGTTCATATGCCCTGAAAGTAGATTCCCAGCTGTTCTGTTTGCCTCTTCCCCATCTTCCCCTGTCCTTCTTCCCCTGCCCCACTTTCTCTTCCTCCTCTATATCCTTTATTCCTTCCTACTTTTCTTCCTCTTCTTCTGAGCATTTTAAAACAAGTTGCAGGGATGATTTAAATACCTCCCAAATGCAGGTTTGCTATACATTTGAAATGGATGCATAGATAATTTTTTGTCTGGAAAGTCCTTATGAAAAGGAATGGATACACTTGGAGACTACTCTACCCTCAGACCCGGTCTCATCTGTCCCCTTTATGGTGGAACGGAGACACTCATTGAACATACACGAGGTCGCACAGTCATCAGATGTTTACTATGCCCCTTCTATGCAGAGGCCTGAATGAAGCCCAGCCTCTTCCATTTCCCCTTCGCTGTCTTGTGGGATGTTAAGACAAGGGCACTATCATTGCGATAGAAACCAAAGCTGATTGGTGCCACTTTAGGATCATAGATTGGGTGCTGTGGGGAGGGAGAAGAGAAAACACTTTTTGGCAAAAGGCATCATGAAAGGGTAACATTCTAGTTGCAAATGGTACAAGTCTGAACAAAGGCAGGGGCTGACTTAGAGGAGGATGAATAGCAGCAAGAATGGCTACTGTTCTCTTTTGGACTCATTTTTATCATTTGTCTCTCCTACTGGTCTGACTATAAAAGCATCCATCCCCCATCAACACCTTTTAGGGAATATCCCTGAAAGGACCCAGCACTGTGGGCCGTTCTTGGAGCTCTTTTTCCGTTTAACAACATGAAAGAAGGTTCTTTCTGATCACATGACACTCGGATCAGGAGCAGGCAGGGATTCCGATGTAGCCTGGCCACTTCTCCCCATGCTGTCTCTTCTTCTTCCTAGGATTCAGGTGGGGTTTGCCCCAGCTGCCTTGTCCAGAACTGCTGGCCTTGAATTCATTGAAAAGGAAGGAACACCTGTGATTTTCTGATGAGCCACAAGAGGGAGAAGTGTGAACACAAATGAAGAAAAGGAAAAAAAAAAAAAAAAAAAAAAGCCACAAAAAGGAAAACCCAGTTGGGAAATGAACAGCTTTTCTGAGGCCCTCATTCCTGACGCAGGCTAGCAGTTTCAATCTGTCACGTTTCCGTCTCCGTCTCTCTGTCACTGTTCTTTCTCTGCTCCCCGCTCACTTTGTCTCTCACTTTCCCGCTGGAATTTCTCTGGGAAAAATGCAAATTCATTTTGCCGCCTCTAGGTTTGAAAATCAGTTGCACAATTCCTAGTTGGGGGGATTCTAAGATAGAAGGGAGTTTAACTTCAATCTTTTTCAGTCAATGGGGAGTTTTCGCAGCTAAACTCTTCACAAAAACAAAACAGAAAAGCCTAAATGAAAACCACTGCTGTTTTGGCCACGGTTAATAATAACAGTTAGCATTTATGTAGCCCTCTCCTTGTGCTTTATGGGGATGAACCTGGTTAATCCTTCTAGCTACCTCTGGTTCATTATCATCACCATTTTTAACATGGTGGAGGAACAGAGACTAGGTCAGCATCACACAGCTAATGTCAGAGCTGGGATTTGAAGGAAGCAGTCTGGTTTGAGATTTTCTGCTCCTAAACTCTCCACGGTAGTTGGATCTTAATGAGTGTACAGTGTCCAAAACAAGGGAGGTGATGGCTCTAACGCAGCCTCCCACAGTCAAATCAGGCCTACATGCTGTGTTCAGCCAATAGCAGCAGATTTTAAAAGAGATAATTAATACTGGGAGCTGCCAAAGATGAAGGTAATGAGGGTGATGAGAATAAGGTCATTTGAGGACCATTTTACTCAAATGAGGAAATTTAATCTGGCAAAGACCAAACAAAACAACCTAAGAGGTGAAGGCCAGGAAAATTGTTCTCAAATAGTGTGTAGAAACTCTGAGACCTCACTTTGTCTCTGGAGGATCTGCAACTTTCTTTCAGAGGCCCAGGAAGCTTTCCTGGCTTGTTTGAACCCAGAGTTTCTGTGCAGTCCCCAGCCAGGCAGGAATCCCATTACTAGGGCTGGAGACAGACCCTGATCATTACACTTTCTTTACCTTCTACTAAGCCTCCAGCAAGGGCTTACTTTCCCAGATTGTGGAATTATGTGTGTATCAACAATAAATGACAATTCGAGATTTCCTCCGTGTCACTGAAGACATACCGAAGGTATCTTTTCCTTAAAAATAGGGCTGTATTATGATTATTATGAACACAGTGTATGCTCACTATAGAATATTTAGAAGTTACAGTAAAGTGTGCAGAAAAATATCTTGCCCAGTTCCTCCATCCCAGGAAAGCCAGTGTTAACATTTTATTATATTCCCTCCTGGTCCTTTTCTGTGTGTGCATATATCCTCATGCACATCCTTCTTAATGGTTCAGAAAGGGGTCCTTCTTGGAAGAGCTCTAAAGAAAACTCAGAGAAATGTCACATTCCTTTATGAAGCATGAGCCAGTGCTTCCTTCAGTCTCAAAAGAACGTCTCTGGTGAAAATGTTTCAGAAATCATTGTGAATTAAGAGTAGTGATATGATTTCTTCCAGGACCTCTTTCCAAGAGCAGCGATTGCCTAGACAGAGGACTCAAAATGTGGCGTATTCAGAGTTTATAACAACATGAGGAGAGAAGGAGGCTTCTGTGGGCCAGGCACCGAGCTGGGCGCTTTCCTCATTTATGCACGTGTTCAAGAAATATCTGAGCATCTATAATAATGGGAACTGAGAATGTAATGGTGAAAACGAAGCATGGTTCCTGCTCTCAGGGAGAAAATCGTCTCAAGAAGGCTGAGAGTAATCAGCGAAGAAAACAACCAGAGAATGTAATAGGGGACCTTGTCTAGCCTCAGACAAAGGTAGCAGTGGTTAGGAAAAGCTTGCCCTAAGGAAGGAGGACTGGATCTGAGGTCTAAAGGAGGAAATAGATTTGGGTCAGAAGAGAAAGAAGAGGAAAAACATTCTATAAGTAAGGTAGAATACTGACTCGTATAAAAGTATTTAGCTGGACGATGCCTGGCACATTCATACAGAAGAAAAGAGACCAGAGAGAGAGCGGAGAGAAAGTCAGGACTGAGGAAAATAAAATTAGGGATCCTAAGAAAGAATAAACTATTGTACATGCAATAATATGGGTGAAAATCACAGACTTAGCCTTGAATGGAAGAAGCCAGACACAACAGTGCACACAGTATACAATTCATTTATAGTAAGTTCAAGAACAGGCAAAACTATAATCTATGGTGACAGAGTCTGGACAGTGGTTGCCTCTGAGGGGGCTGATATTCACCCAGAGGGGGCACAAAGGAAGGGTGCGGGGTGCTAAAAACATGCTATTTCCAGATGGTGCTTATACAGTATGTATATGCAAAAAAAAAAAAAGATTAAATTGCACAGGTAAGATTAGTGCATGTTACATACTTTACTAAGCATACCATTTAACTCAATGAGAAAAATGCAATATGAAAATTTAAAGTGGCTAATAAACCACACAAAGTGAGGTCCGTGGACTGATGTGGCTCTGTGGACTGTGTGTTACCAGTCAGTGGGCAAGTAGACAAGGAGCTTCCTGTGATTGCAAATCAACGAACTGCTTCTCTCACAGAGAAAGTCTTGCTATGACAAAATGCCAGCTGACTTCAGCAGCAAGCTTGGTGATGACACAGCACCTGTCTAGGTAAAAGATGATGCACCTTGGACTCCAGTGAGGACCTGGGGAATGAGAGAAGTTAATGAAGAGTCTCGGGAGGTTCCGTTCTGTTTTCACGTGAGGTTTTTAACACATTAGGAAATTGAGACTAGAAAGATGACTGTTAGGGTCTGAATATCTGTGCCCCCCTCCCCAGTTCCTACACTGCAATTCTAAACTGCTCAGTGATGGTATTAAGAAGTAAGTAAGAGGTCCTCGGAGCTGCTTTGGCCCTTCTGCCCTGGGAAGAGGCACCGAGAAGCCACGTATGAAACGGGCCCTCACCAGACCCCAAATCTGCCCCCAGAAGTGTGAGTAAATTCCTGTGGTTGGGGAGCCATCCAATCCATGGTAGAGTAATCTAGCGGCCTAGATGGTCTGAGAGAGTGATGTGAACATCCCAGATCATGCCGTTTGTAAGGGTGGGCTGCTCTAATTCACCCTTTGTGAAGCAATAAAGAAATAATTTGAACATCCTTACGTTTTTCTATAGACAAGTAGCACTGCTGTGAATAGTTCTCCGAAGAGAATCCAAACTTTTTTTTTTTTTTTGGCTTTTCCATGAGCATAATATATTTTCCTATTTGTTTACGTCCTCTGCAATTTTATTCTTCAGTAACTCATAGTTTTCCCCATAGATAGTCTTTTACTTCCTCCGTGAAATATATTCCTAAGTATTGTATTTTCTTTGTTGCTATTAGGAAAGGTATTGAATCTTTGATTTGATTCTCGAGTTGACTGTAGTTGGTGTCTAGGAATGCAATTGATTTGTGTACATTCATTTTATTTAACAATTTATTCACCAATTTCAGGAATCTGTTGGCCAATCTTTGGGGTTTTATGGATAGAAGAGCGTATCTTTGGCAAAGAGTGATAGTTAGATCTCTTCTGTCCGCATTTGTATACCCTTGATTTCAGGTGGGAGAGAGTCCCTGAGGAGGAAGAGGACACCAGGGACGGCTGTACCAATGTGTCTTCCCGTTCCCTTTTGTTGTTCCCTCTCAGTGTGGGCAGTGAGTTTGAATAAGCTCTGATAAGTGTCCTATAGGTGGTTTGGAGAGCAGAGGGTCATGAAATTAAGAAGAAAGCAAGGGAGGTGCCTCCCTAGGTGTGAGACCGCATACCCACGCATTCCCATCGCACAGCGCAGGGAGGGCCATTCACCATCCACTCCCTGGACATCTGCCTTCCAGCCGCATCTTTCTTTTTTTTTTATTTCAGAATATTACAAGGATTGCTATTGTAAAGTTTGAGTCAAAATTATAAGTGTGCCCATCAATCACCTGGTTAGTGTGCATTGTACCTATTTGTGAATTTACCCCTCCCTTCTTTTCTCTCCCACCTACTTGCTTTCCATGGACTTTTACTGCCAAATTGGCACATGGGTGTTGATAAATTAGTTCCAGTTTAACAGTGAGTACATGTGGTGTTCGTTTCTCCGTTCTTGCAATACTTCCTTAAAAGGATGGTTTCTGGTTCCATCCAGATGGTTACAAAAAGTATTAGTTCACCATTTTTTTTATGGCTGAGCAGTACTCTATGGTATACACATACCACATTTTATTAATCTACTCATGTATTGATGGGCACTTGGGTTGATCTACATCTTTGTGATTGTGAATTGTGCTGTGATAAACATTTGAGTGCAGGTGTCTTTTTGATAAAATTACTTTTTTGCTTCCTTTGGGTAAATACTCAATAGTGGGACTGCTGGGCCAAATGATAGTTCTTTTAATTCTTCGAGGAATTTCCATATAACGTTGAAGTTTTACCACCAGTGTGTAAGAGTTCCTTTCTGTTCACATCCATGTTAGCCTTTATTGTTTTGGGTTTTGTTTATTGGGTTTATTACAGATCAAGATGAGGGTATATATGATGAAGTTTAACAATTTGCCTTCGTAAGGTTAAAGTCTGAGTTATAGTTGTGCCCTTCACCCAGGAAGTGTGCTATATGCCTGTGGAATGTAGCTGTTGGGTGGAAACTTTCTCAACTCTTTTCTGCCTTCTCCCCTCTTGAGTTTGATGGAGCTTTTCTCTCATGTGAGTGTGTAGTTGATAATCTACGTGTTTCCATTTAGTACTGAGTGCATGTGATGCTTGTTTTTCTATTCTTACATACTTGAAGAGACTGTTTTGCAAATCCATCCAGGTTGTTACAAAAGATACAAAATATCCATGTTTTTATGGCTGAAATAGTATTCCATAGTATACATATACTTTAATTTATTAATCCATTCATGTGTTGAAGGGCACTTGGGTTGTTTCCACATCTTTGTGATTCTGCTGCTTTTTTTTTTTTTTCAGGCCTCTTGGTGACCATGGGTTATGCAAAGAAGTGATGTGTACAATGCTGTTTCCAGGGAGTAAACTCTCTTTTTGTGCTTTCCTTTTAAGAAGGTTTGAAAGGCAGCTGGAAGAGAAGTACAGGGTACAGACAACTTGACAAAATATGATAAGCTTTGTTAATATTTACTTCTGTAAATATGGAAAGGTTTGCTACAATATAACAAAGAAGAAAAATAATAATGCGACCCTTTAAGAGCAACTGATAAGAACATCCCCTCCCATGAGAGGCAAGAATCAGTTAGTGAAAGTCAGAGAGGAGGATGGCAGGAGGTGAGGAATAGGGTCAGGGCAGGACTTTTAGCAGCCTGGGAATATATTTGTGATCCAGACTTGGGAACAGCGGAATGGAATGATAGGTATGGATGGTGGCTGGGAGGTTCCTCTCACTGGTTCTTGAGTTAGTGGGAAAAATTGGGTCAGGAGGATGCAGAATTTCTGTGCTGGTTTCTTCCCCACAGTTGAGGTGGCCAGGGGTGGATGCAGTGACAGTGAGACCTCCATGGACCACAGTCTGAACATCTACAGATTAGGAAGGACACGATGACCCCATTAAGTCCCACTTTGTAACAGGGCTCAGATTTCCCTTGGTCTTCCCACTCTGCTCTACAGTGAGGAGTCTATGTCAGCACAGGGGACCAGCATCTCACGGGCCATTACCTCCTAAGATCCTGATAGAGTCTTTGAAGTTCCCATGGAGTAGTAAAAGAAACAAAAAGTAATCAAACTTACAAGAATCTACTTCTCATGATAGAACCATAAACAAAAAACTGTGGGGTCCAGAAGAGAGCGCAGCTACGTCTTGAGGGGTAGAAAAAATTTCGCACAAGAGATGATGTTTGATGTGAGTTTTAAAGAGTGAATGGGGGTCAATCTGGTAGAAAGAAAAATGAATGAAAAGGTACAGAGAGGAGACAGTATGACATGCTGGGGAACAGGGAGTGTGGGGGAGGAGACGGTGGGGTGCCATGGCCGGAGGTAGGCTGTCGTCAGGGCAAAGATTTATGGATGTCAAACTAAGGAGCTTGAACTTATATCTGTGAGGTAGGAGGAATTAGCAGAGTTTTTGCTTTTGTAATTTTAATTTTTTATTGCATTAGCAATGTATATTTATTTTTTAAAAATTAGGTGTAATAGATAAGTAAACAAAAAAATCAAGTTTAAACTTACCCAATCAAAGGTAAGTACTGGTAATGATTGGACCTATATTTTTCCATAATTCTATCTCTCTATTTATCTATAATTATCTCTCAATTGATCCATATCTTCATTCATCTATATTAGATTCTTATTTTAAACAAGAAAATTATATATAGGTGTTATATATATATAAATATATGGAGAGAGAGATATATCTTATTTATATAGGTACAACTATATATTTATAATTGTATCTGTAGAGGGTTTTGTTCTAGGACCCCGCCCCACCATACCAAAATCCAAAGATGTTCAATATACTATGCCTGATATAAAATGGTGTAGATTTGCATATTACTTTCTCACATTTTCCTCTAAACTTACATAATCTCTAGATTAATTATAATATCTAATATAATACAAATGCTATGTAAATCATTTTTATACTGCATTGTTTTTATTGGCATTATTTTAATGTATTGTGATATTTTACTGTTTTTCTTTTTTCCAAATATTTTTAATCTGTGGTTGGTGGAACCTATAAATACTGAGGATTGACCACATATATCCCACTAATTATCCAGACTTTTTTATAAAAAATTAACGAAGGCTGAACATTTTTTCATTTTCAAGTAACACATACCTTGGCTTCATCCTTTTAAAGGTTCTCTGGTGTTTTAATGCACAGGTACGTTCTCAACCAGTATGACTGCTCCTTACAACAGGAAGAAATTTGGACACAGAAGGGCACAGAGAAAAGACACAAGGGAAAAGGGCTATCTACAAGTCAAGGGAAAGGTCTCAAAAGAAATAAATCCTGCTAACACCTTGATTTCTGACTTCTGACCTCCAGAATCATGAGAAAATAAATTTCTGTTGTGTGATCCACCCAGTCTCTGGTGATTGATGTGGCAGCCCTGGAAAATGAATGCAACTGACAAACAAGGAGAAGGAGACAGAGGCCGGATGGTAATTTTAAAAGTATTTTTTGAATCCTTCTACACTTTCTTAGCCAGTAATGAGTTTGTAATATTTCTGTAAAAAAAGGAGCTCGGTGGTATAATCAAACTCTGTTTACTAAAGATATAAAAATAGTACAACTAATCAAATCAAAATGGAGTTATCAAAGGAATTCCCATCAATTTTCTAACCATTTACTAGATAACTCTCTCATTTGATTAAAACTTTTTTCTTTTTTTTTATGAGCAATTGATCTTTGTAAATTTTCTACATGTTCCCGAGGTTAAGTGTTTGAGCGTATAATTATCCTACATTGTGTTTGTGAATTTCCAACAAGCTGCCCTCCATTCTTTGTGGACGGTTTCAGCCTTGGGTTTGTTTACCTATGATTATTAACATATTTAAATGCAATTGCAGAATTCTGATGCTTAATTTTGAGTCGATATGTTGAGATGTTTCAAGAGGAAATTAATGTAGCCAATAAAATGATTTCTAGAATTTTGGGGCATTTTAATAGTGTAGGTAAGTGCATAGCAAAAGTGGTATAGAATTTGGTTCATGGAGATCACTAGAAATGTATTTACATCTGGCACGCGCATCCCTGTTGTAACATTCTCTAAAATGAAATCAGCTTGGGAAATTTGCTAATTGCTGATGAAATTGACACCTGACATTTTTCTTGTGTAATGGCTATTGTGGAAGAGTCTCAAGCATCTGAAGTACTGAAGGACAGTCCTGAGGACTTCACCATTTCAGAAGAATATGACTGAATATCTCTCAAGTAAAAGTAGTCTTTATCTAAAGCTGTTGGGAGAAGTACCTGAACTATCCAAGTTTCTTCTGGATAACTCTCAGGGTTTTAAGTTGAGATTAGTCGGAGTCTGGAAGCTGGAGAACCATTCTCATTGAACTTCTCTCTACCTTCTCTAGGCTGCACAGTCCTAAGGCCAAGGTAGATCAGGGACTCAAGCTCAGGATATCAGCCTCTTACTTTAGTTCAGTTGCATCCACTAAACACTTTGTGCAAAGTTCTGATCTGGGCGATGAGGATCCCCAAAAAAGACAAGTCATGCTTTCTTCAAGGAACTCACAGTGTTACCCACGTCTTTATCCCTAAGTGTGCTCTGAAGACCTTGAGAGCTGGGCAATTCTCTGTAGAAAATATATTTCCTACTCAAATAAATATGAGGCATTTAAGAAACGGTGTACATCCTAAGTAAGAGTCACCCTCCTTAACAACATACTAAAAGTTCTACTGCAGGCACTTAAAAAAAAAATTCTAGATAAAATATCTAGAAACATCCTAAGGAATACATTTCAGAAAATGCTGAGATTTTGTTGCCTTCCCATTCTGGGATTTCTGCCGACCTTGGTCCCGTTGGTATCCGTCAACGTTCCATCTCACCTGATCTTTTGCTCGGTGTTCTTGGATACCCAATTTACGCAGCAGCAAGTGTTTATATAGGCCGAACCTTTTAACAAGGACCCCAAGGGGTTCTTTGAATTCTTTTCCTGTTACAGGAGGTTTTATTGTTTTAAATATTGCTTACAGTAAGTGCGTCACTGGCTGGGAATCTTTGGTTAACCCGAGATTTCACAGTAATACGATCCAATCCAGTCTCTAGGGTTTATTGAACACGGTGTTGGTTGGATTTTCACTCAGATTTATGAGGAAGATTGTGGTCCTACTGATTTTAACTTCTCATTAGATGATGAACTTCCTGAAGGCAGAGACTGAGGTTCCTTTTTTGTCTATTTGTTCACCTGCCCATGGTCAAATCCCCTCTTTCCTCTATGCCATGTAGAAAGCTTTCTGTATCTTGTGTTAAGACCAAGTAGTTTCTTTCAAATTTAAACTTAGTAACTGTTGCTTATATGAAGGTGACATTAGGTATACATCAAAGTCACACCACCCTTCACCTTTATCTCCAAGCCTTAAATGTCCTGCTTTTCTTGACCAAAGTTAGGCAGAAGAAAGTTCTAGAAAACCTCAGACTTGAACATTTTTCTATCATCCCAGCCTTCATATGACTCAGGAATGCTATTTCCTGTTATGCTTTTGAGCTCCAGACCCACTCCTGCTTTATCACGGACATTTCTTCAAACTTCACAGGAAGCTGTCCTTTCTTCTCCCTCATCAGCTCAGGTTTTTGAAGCTATGTCATTCTGAAATGACCCTGTCTTATGGAGCACAGGTAAGAGTGTACACACTAAGGACCCTCCTGTAAATGTCACAGGAACCCCCATTCAGCAAGCTGGTTTGTCCCATTCCAAATTGAATGACACTGTTCACTTAGGTTTAATCTTGGGTCATTTTTTGACTCAGGGTAGAATCTCTTTCTAGATCATCCATTATTCATAGTTCATTTGGCTATGCCCTGTGAAAGAAAAGCAAATGAAGAAATGTGGCACCTTTCCTTGAAAAGCTCACAGTCCAGTGATGGAAGCAGACACCCTCACAGGTCATTGGAATACTGTAATAAACATTCAAAAGGGAAAGGTTCAGGGGACATGGGGACATAAAGAAGGGGTGCCTAGTGCAGCCCAAGGATGGGGGTATTAGAGTCGGCGTGTTCTTTAACTGAATCTTACAGTAGGGTTCAACAGAACTGTTCTTCAAACAGATAGTCAATAGACCCTCTTGGGGGCCACACAGTCTTTGTCCCAAATGCCCAACTCTACCACTGCAGCGGGAAAGCAGTCCTAGACAAATGGCAAGTTCAAACTTTATTTATGAAATCAGGGCAGATAGATTGGGCCTGCAGGTTATGTAGTTGTTAATGTTTTATCTTAAAAGATAACAATAACAAGTTAACTATGTAATGGCTACTATGGACCAAGCACAATACACACACACACACACACACACAAGCACATGCTCATTTAAGCCTCACAATGTCATAATCTCCTTTTTATTGGAGACACTAACAGGTGAAGAAACTAAACTGGAGAATTGGAGGCACTAACAGGTGAAGAAACTTGCCCTAAGTTTAACAGCTGTTGAGGGGTAGAGTTGGAATTTAACAGTACGTTGGCCCTAGGGTTCATTCACTTAGAAGACTGTTCTATATACCAGGTAAGAATGTAAGGGTGTGTATGTTCTAAGTAGAATGTAAGGGTGTGTGTGTTCTAGGGTGTGTATATTCTAGGTAGAAGCATAAACACAGGCCCACAGACAAGAGACCATCTGAAGAGTGCAGAGAGGGGCAAGTGGGAAGTAAAGAATAGCAAGAAATGAGCTGAGAATGGGCCAGACTGTGGGGGCTTTGAATGCCGTGCTGAAGAGTGAAAGTGGTTCAGTAAGAAGGCAGCATCAGCGCCGGGGAAGAGGCAACACATTATTCTGAGATTGCCCCCTCTCCCTTGCATTCCTGGGAGCAATGCTTTGACTAGAGAAAGGCAGGAGTGGGAGCCGAGTCTTGCAGAGGCTGGGAAGTGAACCGGAAGGAGAGTCCTTTGGCACACACTGGTTTTCCCGAGGGCCAGCCCTGACTGGGGGATGGCCTAAGCCAAGAAGCTCTTGAGGGGTGGGGGGTAGTCTTAGCGAGACTTTGCTGGTCTCCCGCTTAGGTTGCCAGCCTGTTTGGCTTGGCAGAGGTGGAGTAGCACAGTTAGCCCATCAGGCCAAAATTCCTCTGCCAGACGCGAAGTTTAATAGTCATCAGAGTCCCATAGCTGGGAGAGTTTATAAATTCTCATACTTATTATACTCAAGCCACAAGACTGTTTATTGAGGTTTTTTTTTTTTTTTACATTTTAATTAAAGCTCCAGTTCAGGCCCCACCCACACCATTACCTTACTGAGTGAATTATTTCTCTCTCCATCTTTTTAATGGGCCACAGTCACCCTGGTCTCTTGCCTCAGGCGCAGGGGAGAGCTCTGGAAATAAAAGTGTCTCACTTGGAAGGGAGAAGCCAGCTGCAGGCCAGGCTGGGCCAGTAATTGGCTGAGATGATACTGGAGGCTCAGCTAACAGGCCCAAATTGGTCCCTAATCAAGTCCAACCTGAGCGCTGCTCTCTTCCCTGGGCTGCCAATTTTCTTCTCGCGGTTGGGCTGGATTCCGGCTGCCTGTACAAACGGTGCTATGACAGCTAAGGGCAGGACACAAACCCTCTTCAGAATCCATTAGAACATGTCACCTGCTTTGTCCTGGAAGAGATTTGGCTTCATTCATCTCTTGGCTTTCTGATGCCAAGGCCTCAGCCTGGCTTTGGGGAACTCTAGAGAGGCTCGAGGTCTGTTTGAATGTAATAATCACCTTCTTTTGCATTTGATGTACATCAGAGGACTGTCATACACATGGACCTGAGGACAACTCTGTGTGGGCATCCCTGCAGGCATTATAATCCCTTATTTCACAGATGAAAGAAAATCCCCCGTTGTACAGATTTGAGGAAAATCTCCATTTGGCGGATGAAGAAACAAAATCTCAGAGAAGTCAAGCAATCTTCCCAAGGTCCCACAGCAGCTGGTCCAGTGTGAAGCTGAGACTAACTCCAAATCTTCTGGATACTTGTCCGAGCTCTTTGTCTTTCATGCTTTTCTTACACAAGCGCAGGCAGAATGGTGCATTTCTAGGCAGGTGTACCCTAGCTGGACAGCCCTTAGGCTTGGCTTGTACCCTAGCTGGATGGCCCGTAGACTTGGCTTAGCCAGGGGCCAGGGGCTACAGCAAAGATGTGTTACAGGGATAGGCAGCAGGTTCTGAAGAGGAAATGTCACCAGAGGTCAAGGCACAGGGTTGTTCAGAGGAGTAAAAAGGTGAGCATTGTTGCCAGGCAACTAATCCCACACTGCCCCAGTTACCTAGGTGATGGTGAAGTGGAGGGTCTGGATGGTACTGAGAGTGGGTATAAACTCCAGGTCCCTCACTGCATTCAGACCTTTGGGGAAAGAGCCTTCTTTTTCTGCTGATTATCTTCCGATGTGGGAGAGCCAGTTAGGTGCTTGTCTTCCCAACTTGGCATTCTGTGATGCCGTGTTAATAACTTGAAGCTGGCGTCTGTGAGAGTGTTTACAGCACGGAAACCAGCAAACATGAGGAGTGGGGCTTGTGGGTATTTATTTTTGTTGTTTTTAAGCATTTACTAGCACACCACTAAAATTGTCTCCACAACACAATGAGGAAAGCATTTGCTATTTTCACTCTGTAGGTGAAAAACTGAGATTCTGCAAGGGTAATCAATTTGTCCTAGGGAATTCAAAACATAAATGGTAGATCAAAGTTTGAACCACCATCAGTCAGATCCTGAAGCTTTTGTTCTTTTCATGCTGTTCCGCTTACATTAGGGCTTAAATTGCATGTATCAGAGATCGAGATTCTGTTGGGACAGGTCACAAAAATAAGACAGATAGAATTTTTACAGCACTTTCAATGTTCCAGATACTTTCTTTCTTATGATATTGCTTCATCTTTACAACCATCCTGTGAAGTAAACGAGTATATTAGTTCCACCCAAAGTTGAAGAAATTGAGAATCAGATGTTAAATAAACACCCCATGGTCATACCAGTCAATAGATGGTGAATTTGAGCCTGGAGCTTTTGTTAAATGTTCTTTGGTTCCAAGTTCTTTGCATCATACAGTGTGGCCTCAAACCTTGACAAAATAGGTTCTGGATAATCCAATGCTTTGCCTAAATAGAATTAACAAATTTAGATGCTAGGATCAGATCATATACAAGACATTCAAGCCTCTGCCTTTTCCTATGTCCTGTTCTGTCTTATAGGTAGTAATATGGGTGGGAAGGAGAAAAAAAAGGGTCTCAGAAGGATAAGGGTCTGATAAGAGGGCTTGGACATTCTGGGATCCTCAAATTCCCACCTTCCCTCCAAATCCATTCATAGTTCTGGACAGTGAGAAATATTTGCAAAGACGTCATTTCTCTAAGTGGTTCCTTCCTAGAAATACTCCAGTTCCACCATGTTTTCTGCACTGGCCAGTACCTGAAAAGAGATCCAGACGTTGTTCCAAACCTATCAGCTACTGAGATTGACATAGAAGGGTTTTCTCTTTAACTCTGAGTAAAACGGAGAAGGATATTAAAGAAAATCCCTAGGTGCCAGAAGTTCTGATGAACTAAGATTTGTTGGTTTTTATTGAGCCATGGCTACAGGGTGCAGAACTAGCAAACAGGACATCTGTGAGGCCATGAGAAGAACTCTGGGAGTGGAGTCAAAATACTGGACAGCAGATCTGCCATGGATCAACTCCGTGACGTTGGGCAAATCACTTGAGCTTCTGTGAACTCGTTTCCGCCTTTATAAATGACAGTTATAAAAAGGGCTATAGAGAGTTGTTTTGTGAATTAAATGGGATAACCAATACAAAAGTGTATAGTGGATCTTCAATAAATGTATTCGAGAAATGCTTTTCAAATGAATAAACCATTTCATGACTTGCGCTTGAGAAGTCAATTCTTAACTATTCTTTGTCAAAAATCCACTTGGCATGGCGTAAAAAGAGTTAAATTTGATTCAGCAATCCAACTGATTGTTCTCTTTTTTGCAAGCCTGTTTAGGGAATGAGGCCATTCTGCTGCCACCTCCCTGGTGGCATGGTGCCCAGCTGCTTTCTGTAGGCAATGGTGTGAAAAAGATTTTAATAGTCAGTCATGCCCTAGAGTGGGCATAGTTTATAATTTTCCATGACTTACTATGCTCAGCCTCAATTACTTTTGATTGAATATATATATATTTTTAAATCACCTCATTAATAGTGGTGCTTGTGATTTCGTCTTCTATTTCTAATTGAAATCTACCATTTTTCATTCAATGGTTTCATAGCCAAGTGGAAAAAAAGACAGCTAGGATAAAATAGATCTACTGAAAATAGTTTATTGAGAATATGGGGCAGGAACATGTTTTCCAAATGAATATCAGTGACACAAAGGAGTTACCCTCTAGGCTATTCTATTTCTTTTTCTTACTGTCTCATTATCACACCCATCCATCATAGTCATTTTGGTCATCTTTTAGCCCATAAATTACTTTATCAGTGCAAAGTAGCAAGTGATTCCAAGAGCTGGAGAAAACATAGATTAAAATAGTTAATAAATATGAAATTCTTAAAACTGTGCCTAATATGGAGAAATCATTTCCTTACTGCTCAGTCACAAGGATTGCCACTTTAAATGTGAGGGACCAGCCTTCTGCACGTCGATGGGGCAGTGCATTTATCCTCTGGGCCTTCAGCTTGTCACCTTTATCTTTCTACATTCTCCTTTCCCCACCTTGGCCAGGTCCTGTATATGCCCACCACACCCTTTCTATAAAATCCTGCTTCCAGGAATGGCTCTGATAGATTCATTCACAGTGAGTTGGTGAGTTGTCAGGGGTAGATATTATGGCAGATATTATTCCTGGGTGAGGGCAGGACTAAAGACAGAGGGCTGCTTTTTGAGGGTAAATTCTGTTGGAGCTTCAAGTCCCGTTGGAATTCACATCTGGGAAAGGCAGACATCATTTGGGGATTAAATTCAAAATTCACCCAATTTTATTGGCCATTGCAGATGGTTCCCGGGGGGCTGAGTAGGTCTCATGGCACCAACAGGGAAAGAAACAGTAGCCACAAGGCCAGTTGCTGGTGCCACACTTCCCCGAGGCTTCGGCAGTTGGTGAAACAATACATTCTTCTTTTAGGCTTCAGCCAAGTTAAGCTGCCTTCCTAGTATCCATTAGATATTGCTGGAGTCTCCCCATTTTCCTTGTAGAGCTTTAGAAACATGCCTCAGCTACAAGAAGTGCTTGACCAGGCCATTTATCTCCTGGGCTTTCTGGATTCTGCTTTATCCCTTTTAAGCAGGGCTCTGTCACGCGGCAATCTCTATGCCCTTGGTCCTCCAAATAATATCCATCCTAAGAAACCAACAGAATGAGTCTGCCTTCCTGGCATCTCTCAGGTATAGGCCTGTGTACTTTGCAGGCTCAGTATCCTTCGTTTCTATGTCAACCCCTTTGCCAGTGGGCTCAAAGCCACCAGCAAGTGTGGTCTGCAGTTATTTCTGTTGCCACAGGCTTAGGGTTGCCATGGATGCCCATGTGAGAGCTCTTGATGTGAACTTGGAAGTGAACTGAGACCCGGGTTGGTCTGAGAAAAACTGACAATTATATCTGCGGAGTCTAGTTGCAAAGAGTGTGACATGATGGGAGACCACAATTCAAATCCTAGCTGCTCATGTGATTTGGACAAGTCCTTTCATCACTGTGGACCTCAATTTTCACTTACCTGTGACATGACATAGGAATAATTATTTCTGCCCTGAATTCACCCAACTGTCCTTTTGACCTTCAGATGAGAGGCCCTGGCCTAAAGCTAAAATCAGGGTGAGCTGCCCCTTGGTCCAGGGCTTGAGTTTTTTTGAAGGGATTGCAGAGAAATCAACTTTGACTGGCTGCTCCTCTCTCTGATGATCTGTGAACCTAGGCACAAAAGCCTCCAGTGAAATTCCTCCCTGATCACAGGTGAGATTCACACAAAATGGGACCCTTCGGCTGAGTATAAGACCAGATTGTGGAGGGGAAATTGATAGAAATAGCAACTGACAGTTCACAGATTTAAACATTTATTGACTCCAGCTAGCTATGCATACTTATTCCAGTGATATATATATACTTACTTTGATCTTTCACATACACTCTCTCAAGATGTCACAAATGCTTGGATGTTACACACACTCAGCCTGTTACACAAACACACCCATGCAGCTGTTACACATAATTTCTCAGATGTCATCCCCACTCTTTCAGATGTCCCAGACATTCAATCCTAGGGTAGGCACATGAGTTGTGTTAGGCTTCACACAGTCTTAGGTATCATTTGGTTCCATGAGACTAATCCCACTCAAACCAGGTTGGGCAAATGGGAGACTTGTTGGAAAGATGAAAGCTGTATCACAGAACTCTTAATGGAAGCACAGCTAGTTCTCCTGTGGGAGGCAGAAGCCAGCGTGGGACTCTTCCTATCTTTTTCTGGGGAGGAATGGGTAGCATAACACCCTACTTTTTGTTCTCAGCCTCTTTCTAAGCATAAGGTTCATTCTTCTGTTTCTCCTCTGGCCAATTTTCTCTGCTTGTCATTCCTACGTGTTAAACCAACTTTTATGGGTTGTTGTAGTGGTGGTAGAGGTCATTTGTCTCTGTTCTCAGAGACTTTCTAATTTCTAATGTCCGCTTCATATGGGTTTCACCATAAGACAAAACTTCTCATTATAGCGAATTGGAAAAAACAGAAAATATCAGCAACTGGACTCGTGGTTACCCTACTCAGAGATAAGTTACTTTATTCTCATCTTTGTTTCTATGTTGTCATTTTTATAGCCGTGGTGCTCTATAATATGGTAATTTAGAAATAATATTTCTATATCTTTTGCAGAATGTGGTTGAAGTGAATCAAAGCTCTGGCGCCTTGAGATGGGCCCTGGCCCAATTTCGTTTCAGTCAAGGACAGAGGGGTCTTTAGGCAGTTCTGGCAAACTGCCTTCTGAGGGTGGGGACCAGTGCCTCAGGTCTATTTTCTAACTCTCCTTGACACACCTACATGCCCAGGAATCTGCTGTGCTTCAGCTTCATCTTAGTTCTGATTTGAGTGACAACCAGGGGTCTTACATGAAGCTTCAGGTTCTCAGAGAACATCTCATCATTGTACACATGTTTTGCATTTGCATTTTTTCTGGAATAGGGATTCCATAGCCTTCATCAGACTCTAAGGATATCCATGATCTGGAAATTCAAGAACCCTTGTCTACCAACAGCAGAGGCTACCCTAGCCTGCAAGGGACTCTGCCCTCCTGGTCTCCAGCCAGCCTCAGCTCAGCCTCAGCCAGGCAGAGCAAACAGCAAAAGAAAACAGCTTACCCCTCTTCTTCCAGTTTTTTTTTTTTTTAACTTTTGTTTTCATTTTGGAGGTCTGATGCACATTATTCTAAACTGTTAAAAGGGGTGAGAACCTTCCCACACAGAAGAAAATAGAATTGGTATGCAAAGTAAGCCTAGTCTTGAATAATTAATTCTGATTTGCATATTCAGATGAGCCTGAGAGCTGCCCTGGCAGCCAAGAGGGAATTCATATGCAGGAAGGTGGTGGAGGGTGGTGGAGGGTGGTGGGCCCAGTGGGGGAATTCAGCTCCCAGGAACCTTTCTCAAGTCCAAGTCTTTTGCCTACCAGAATTGTAAAAGCCCTGGGAATTGAGGCCCAGAAAGGTGAAAACTCTTGCCCAAACTCACACAGCAAGTTAGTGACAGCAACTACTAATCACATAGTGATTAAAAGCCAAGTCTCAGGGACTCTTCAACCACTAGGATTTTAATCTTATCACTTACCAGTTATGTGAGCTTGGCAAGTTATTTAATCTTTCTAAGCCTCAGTTTCCTCATCTGTAAAATGGGGGCAACTAATAGTATTCACTTTGTAAGATGGTTGTAAGCATCCAATTCAATGTGCTTGGTCCTTACAAGCATGGTAGAAATGGTGATTGCCCTTGCTGTAGCTCTTTTCATCAAAATTATTATCATCCTCTTCCTTCTCCTCATAATTTTTCATGATGGAACCATAATTAGAACCCAGATTTCCTTATCAGCACAATTTCAGTTCATGGAAGGCAGTTTAGGGTCTTGGATGAGCCTTATTGTCTCCCCCTTGCTAATCACTTGTGATTCTATTACTAGGGAACAGCAGTAATAATAGTGGTAATCATGACACATACCAAGTGGGCACTTCTTCCAAAGCACTTGCTTAGCACTTTGTAGATCTTTGGCTCCCTGGGGTGATGATTCACAAGGGTCCTGGATCCCAATCTTGAGGATGGAGGGAGGTGCAGTCTAAAGGAATGGGACACTGTCTCCTGGGGTCTGACCAGCAGAGGCTGTACAGACCCAAAGCACATGCCCTCCCTTCAGCTCTGCTGCAGAGAAGGCTGGTCAGATGGTCCCAGTGTCAGTCAGATTGCCTCATGGTCTGTAGTTCAGAGACCTACTGAAGCCCACCAAACAGGATGGACACCACCAATCACCCCAGGTGCACGTCCTGAAGGGGAGCACATGTCCTCACTGCTTCCTTTATCTTAATGGAAAGAGGGTCTCACGCAGGAAGCACTCAGTGTTATACCAGTGTGCAGAAGCGATAGTGAGACAGATTTTAACTCCAGTTTAATTCTGTAGAACAAGACAGAATTCATCATTGAGATGAATTCCCAGCCACTGATAGTATTTCAGTAGAGGACCCTGGGGGATGTTGCAAAGAGAGGGGGCCTTTAGACTGGATAATGCTTTTACTGTACTGCTGTCAGGACTTCCTCTTTTGTGTCCTGACAATTGTGTGTGGCAATTTGGTTGACTTGCCTATAGCTGACACTCTTACTTCTAGGAGTAGATGGACTTAAAGATTCCTAAGCCACTGAGCACGTGTTCAAAATCAGAGAGTTAAATCCATTATCCATTAACCCCTGGGACCTTTTATGCATCTGTAAATAAGAGCCGCAGGCAACAGTTGGTACATGAAAGCTTGACTTGAAAACTTAGGTTAGGTTAGAAATGGGAACAAGTGATCATTAGATCCAGAGTTACAGCCTTGAGCCTTCCAAGAACATGTCCTTTACTCTCCAATTGATCAATTACAATCCAGAGGAATGACATCTAGTTTTGAGATATTTCCAGCAGAGAGTGCCATGATTCTCAGACATTAAGGTCTGGGTATACAGAAGGATATGCATGACTGGGCGGCTCAAAGCATATATGTAGTCTTGCCTGTGACTCTGGCAAAAACCATCTGACCAATGCACAGATACACACAAAAGCACCTAGGTGCCCCTTCTTCATCTGGCTCCCTTCCTTTGCCTGGCTAACTCCTCATTTTCAGGCCCCAGCTTAGGTACCACTTCCTCTGAGAAAACTCCTAATTTCTCTTAATTTATGTTATATATTCCAGCCATTCACACTAAAAGCATTTATCCTGCTTCACTGTGATTGGCTAATAATTGATATGTAGAGCCCCCCACCAGATCATACTCAATGAGCAGAGGTACTTTCAAAGATTTCAAAACCATTGTAACTCTACGTAATGGATATCAATAAATATTGTTGAGTGGGTATAAAAAAATAAACCCCACACGACACACAAAATCACTCTTGTGTACACATTCCCAGAGATTTAGATGTATACACACATATTGTACATGCACAGGGGGATGAACCCGTGCACACCCATAGATCCACCTGGACAAAGCAGGCACTCACTCCCCCAAAAGGACAGGGATGCTCCCATTCAGACACAGGCCCCCATGAGGGCTATTATATACATGCCCACAAGCAAAATACACACACACACACACACACACACACACACACATACAAACACAGACATACCTTAAGGTGTTCACGTGTGTGTATTCACAACCTGCATACACAAATTAGATTTTCAGAATTTTCTAATCCTTTGTTGACATCTATTAAGACAAAACAGAGGTGGGCAGACAGAGCCTCTTGGCTGGGTGGATGCATCTTTGCTGCAATGTAGTGTCAAAAACTGTTGATGCAGAATTAATGTTCACTTTTACGAGTTTATCTTATGTCATAGAGTTGGAAAAAACCTCGGTGTAAATATTCATCATATGGCTTAATTGGTTTGATGTACCGTAGCAACAAGCACAGCGCCAGACGCTTGCTATGGAGGCCTCCACGTTGTTTCAAAGTCTTTATTATTATGACAGCAAAGTCTTGTTCATTAAAGTTTCACAATCCATTTTCATTAGGTTGAAGCTGAGTCTGTAAATGAACAGTTGCTCTGAAAAATCAAGCCCTCACAGTTCTCGCTGGGGAGGCAGCGCGTCTGTATTAATTATCAGGACGCTGGTGTCGATCGACGATGTTAATTGCACTGATGGCTCGTTATTTGGGGAATTGCCATGCATTTCATGCAGGGATAATAAAAATGAATTTTTAAACAAAGAGACTTAAAATAATATCGAATCTGCAGAGAATACCAACATCAAAGGCTTATCTCAAAGCTTTGAATTTTATCTTTGTGGTCCAAAATGTTAAAGAGGCGCCCGCAATGCAGTTGGTTCAAGTTTGCAGTGAAGGAAAACAAAACAAGAGTTAATTAACTGTTATTACAAACCTTTTCAACTTTAATTTGACTTTCAAATATTAGCATTTATCTATGAACTGTGCTTCTGGGTTTGACAAATTAGTTTTCACAGAACAAGTTTAATTAGGCGTCATTGTGCTTTTATGTCAGTTTTCAGAGCTCCAGACAATGAATGGATTAACTTATTAAAAGTCATCTGTTTAAAAGACTTTGTCGAATGGCAAATGGGTGGGCAAAGTTGCTTGGCTTTGCAAGGAGATGGGGGAAACGATATTGCTAGTTGGGTGTCAGGGGGGTTGTAAATCAGATGAAGACAGGATGGCCTTTCTGTCAACTGACGCCAGCTTCTTGGGCACCTTAACTCTCTTGCTCCCTCAGGTGGTGGGGCATCTGGAAAAAACAGTGCCCAGGAAAACTGAGTTGAAGAAGGCATCACCTTTACGGTAGAGAAAGGAAACGTAAACAGTTTTCAGGGTCTGTTCACATGGCAGTCTACACTTGACTATGTGTTATAGTCCATGATTCTCCAGTTCAGAGTTCAGCAAACCTTTTCTGTAAAGGACCATCATAACCACTCAACTCTGCCATTGTAGTGTGAAAGCAGCTATAGCTGATAAAATGGGAGTTGCTTGCTCCAATAGAATTTTATTTATGAAAGGAGGGGTTGGAACCATCCTTGGTCTGGGGTTTATAGTCTGCTGACCTCTGCTGTAGTTGAATATCATATGTTGGTCTGGCCATACCAACCAGAATGTATTCAACCAGAAAAAAAAAGGAGTGTCTTCTCTATTAGTTGTCTCTTAAGAATGACCCTTGACTTCTCAGTCATGAAACATTTCCTGACTTTTGTCTAAAGCACATTGGACATTGCGAGGCAAATGGTGATATACAGATGGTTTTTAAAAAGCATTCTGACCTTGAAGAGGTCATGTTCTAATGGTGTGCTTCCTTGGGAATCTGCTAGTACATGCTAGGATGTATTTATTTTGACTTGTTGAATTAGAAGTCCAGTAGTGTTATGGCAGAGCATGAGCGCAGCCTTGAAGATGTGTTTGGAAACTTCAGTTATACTTGTTATTGTAAACCTAGAACTTCACACAGACCCTGGGAGTAGGGAAGGGGGTCCAGAATTAGGATAAGGCAGGGAGGGAAACCAGTTTGCAATGTTTAAGGAAGTGTTACTGCCATTCTGAGGTGCTGGACCTGGGCGACTGGTCCAGAAGAGGCACACACTAAGAGGCTTCTTTGGCTAATGGTGGAAATGGAAAAACAGAGATCTAGGAGGAGATCCAGACTTGCCCCCGTTCATACCATGGAAGAAATAGAGGCCTAGAAAGTGGGGCCCTTAAGGAAAGAGAGGAGTAATGAGACAGATTCAGGGGTCCGGGTTCCAGCATCAGGACCATAGCTATCTCCCCCTCATGTCTGGATTCTGCTTCCCAAACTCCCCAATTGTAAATTCACTAACGCTTTTGCCTCACCAGATTCAGCTTGTCCTTATGTGCAGGCCAACGGGTACACTGGGCAGGCAGAATTTAAACAACTTTGATCTGCTTCTGCCTTGCTTTTGGGGGCTCTCCACTGAGCTCCTACCTGCTTCCCCTCGCCCTTTCTCAGGGTTGACTAGGCTTCAGATAAGCCTACCAGTCCTGAAGTCAGGGTGTATGCATGGCCCAGGCCTCTTATGCTTAGGGAGTTCCTCCTGAGAATGGCTGCCCACCTGCTTGCACCTGTGTGCCAGATTCCCTTTCCAGGGTTTTGTTTCCCTATGGGATCTATTCTACTCCTCTGATGTCTAGAGATTTCTGAGTCCCTAAGATCCTGAGTCTTGCCTGCCTCAGAGGCAGATGTGTTCCTTGGATGTGTTCAGAATCAACCCAGAGTTCCATGTAGCCCTTACTGGGCCTAGGATATTTCTATTTGGAGCTTTCTAGTGCTGTTCACTGTATATGAGGATCATAGTCTGGCCATTAGCACAATAGGACATGGAGAACATGAGATGGTAACTTATGGATAGAATAGACATAAACAAAACAATGGTCAGGCAGTCACTAGCTGCACTTGGGATGGGTGTGGTGGCCTTTTTTTTTTTTTCTGAAAGACTTCTAATGCCTATGCCTGCTTTAAATTCCTGTCACCACTACCCAATAGTGACAAGAAAAACAAAATAATTCCTTTTTTTGTTATAGTCATTTTTCAAAGACAGATTTATTATTCCCATTTCACAGGTGCAGAAACTGAGATTTGGAGAAGTGAAAAGACTTAGATCAAGTCTTGGTAAGTTGTGAGTTTGACGCCAAGAGGATGTGCTTTCATGACTGCCTACATTAACACAACCTGCAGCCCTTGTCAGGCGGATTCCATCCCAGGGTTACCTAGGGAAGCTGAGCACATGAGGCACCCACTTCTTACCTTGTCAGTCCCAGGAAAGACAATGACGGCTTGGTGCACACATGCAAATGACATCCAGCCTCTCACTGCTGGATCCCTGAGCACAAGCACTTGTTGTTCATTTCTATAAATGTTAACATATCAGGATGTATTTTGACACGCTACTAAGATAAGTGCTGGAGCTGACAATAATAATGTATAATTTATGTCTCTCATATTACCTTCCCATCACTGTGCTTACATTATTACATAAATTAGTTTAATGTATCTGACATTCAGCAGATAATTTAAGCATTTGTTCTTTTGTCTCCATCTCCTGCTTGGCATGCTTCTAGGCTGGCGATCATGGCACCGTTTTGGCACTGATTCGAGGGAACTCTGGGGAAGTTATGGAAGACTTTCCTGACATGCATAGAGGATATTTGCTTTCTGGGTGAAAGATTGTGCCATACAGCACAGACAGCCCTGGAAGAAGAACTCACCTTTGAAAAAGATTGCAAAAATGGCCACAAATTCTTTTCATGCCAGTATAGATACACCTTGATAATGTGATCTTGGAGCTCTTCTCATTCAGAGATAGAGTCTATTTCTTCACCTTTTTAATCTGGGCTTGGCTAGCTTCTTGGCTTTGGCCAGGGAGGCAATAGGAAACTTGTGCTCAGTGACCTGCCTTCTAGTTCCTCTTGAAAATCTGCACTCACCATCATGTGAATGAGCCCCAAATAGCCTGATAGATGATGAGACCCAAGAGCCAGTTATCTCATTTGTCTCTGCCAATATTAATCCATCAGCCAGAGTGTGAGTGAGGCCATGGACTATTAGCTGACTGTAGTCAAACAAACGAGCTCAGCAGACACTGACAGAAGAACCACCCTGCTAATCCTGGCCCAAAATGTTGATCCACAGAATTCTGAGCTATTTTAAGCAGGTAAGTTTTAGGGTAATTCATAACCCAACAAAAGATGACAGATAAAAGGCTGAAATTGGTTGATAGATGAAGCCTTCCTATAGTTGTTAGAGAATTAGAGAAGTGGGGGTATATTTTTTGAGTTCCTGCTATACCTTCAAGCTGGACTGAACACTTAGATTGTTTCCTTTGGTTCTCAAATCAGGTTTTTATAGTCAATGAGATTCAGGATTCAAAATATTTAGGTTTCTTATCCAAGGACACATTAGGATGTTTAAATAAAAGGAGAAATGTTGAACTGATGAATCTTAAGTGCATTTGTGTCCCAGATAAAGGGCATCCATAAAACAACTCCAAGTGCTTGATATGACCACAAGGAAAAAAATAGATACATATATAGGGGGGTGTGTGTGCATGTGTGTGTGTGAATATGGTGTCTGTTCTTTGCAAACCTTTTCATTTGCATTATCTCATTTAATTACCCTAGCCTATGTAGATGGTATTCTTATCTCTTTTTTCACATGAGGCAAGTAGATTCGGAGAGGTTAATAAACCTGTCCAAAGTAAGCAGGGGAATTAGGATTTGAGCCCAGAACTCCTAAATCCAAACTTTATTTATTTATTCAGAGGTCCAGGTTCCAGCATGAGGACCATGGCTGTTCCCCTGAGGGAGGCCATTTCTCTTTTCAGTCTTTGCACCAATATATCTCATTATTGACAGAGATGAAGACAGGTGACTTAGAGATACTACTTCTGTGCAGGGCCCTGCACTGGGCCCCAATAGGTTTCAGAGGCAAATATGACACAATCTCTGCCCTCACAGGGCTTGCTGTCTACAGTGTGTTATATCTGGGCCTATGCAATGCCATTATGGGGAACATCGTCCCATGATCTGATATGTCAGCACCTTTTCTTCAAATAATGCTGACACTTGTCCACTTTAATAAATCAACATGTTCATTTCCACAGTTGATGCCTGTGTCCCACAGGAGATCCCAGGGGACCCCTTCAAAGCACATCACTCTGTTTCCATGTTCACAAGTGTTAAGAAGCAAAGATTTAAAAATGGAATACCTAGTTTGGGGGAAGTTCTAGAGAAGTGACAGAATTAGTAAATCGATACAAATTTTTCTGTAAGGCAATTTGGATTAGGTAAAAAAAAATTCCTAAAATATTCATACATCTAATCCTCAAATTTTAGGAATTTAATCTAAGGAAATTATCTACCATGAAGATGTGCAAAGGTTTAGTTATAATGCTTTTTATGATAAGGATATTTAATTGAAAACAAACTAAATATCAATATGATAGGCATTGGTTAAATAAAATATAATATAACCACACAAAGAACAGGTAATCAGTGAGTTAAAATGATGCTGTAGATGACTAAAATAAGATATGAAAAGAAAAGTAAGCTATAAAAACAATATTTTATGAATTCACCAAGTAAACAAAGTATGTATGGAAAAATCCTGGAAAGTTAAGAAGTGTTAACAATGGCTATTTCTGGTAAAGGGATTAGTACATTAGGAGTATGGGAAATTAATGTCAATCTAAATCATCTTTATTTTTGGAAAATAGTACATATCCTTTTGTAGGCTGGCTAGGATTATTTCCTTACATGTATAGGAAAGTATATTATTTACTCCCAAATAAATGTACCTGAATCTACAATAGGGCCTGGTGCCCCATCTGCACACCAGTGATGATACAGGTGTTGGTAATTAATTTTAAGTCTTGGGATTTTTCTAGAAGCATGTTCATGAAGCCATTGTCAAATGATTAGAGGTGGCAGATAAGATGAAGCCTATTTGCCACTTTTGGTTGAAAACCGGGTGGGAAGAAGAGGCAAGCATTGAGGGTTCATCTATTTCTTCCTCCTAACTGCTTTCTGGGCAATTGGAAAAAGAGTTTATTTCCTCTGAGTCTCATTTTTCTCATCAATTCAATGAAGTCCTAGGATTACATCAGAGTTGTAATCCTGGACCTCAGGAAACCTGCTAATAGGTTTCCTTTCATGTATCTACTTTGTTGAATTACTATCTCTATAACAAGTATTTTGTGCAAAATTATTCAGGGGCTGCCTCCAGAGTTGGTTCAGAAGGGTAGATTTATGATTCTTGTCATGGCAGGCTACAGGTTGGAGCAGGGCAGGTGTGTATTCCTGGATTGAAGGGTCACTGGTAGCTCTGGATTCTTACAGTTCTAGGAAATTTATGCTCAGAGGGGGAAGTGACTAGCCCAAGTAGTATTTTTTGGCAAATCTAGGAATATGACTTGGAGCTGAGCTCCTCAGTTGGGTTGTACTCCACAAAGACTCAAATCCTACTTGAGCCTCTGAGCAGCATGAATGTTCTTTGGGAGGACATGTAAGTTCTCAATAAAGGGGCAGTGTGAATTCTTCCTTCCCTGGTCCTACACTTGGCTGACTGCACCAGTGGGGCTGTCTTCTCTGCCTAATACCCCTGACTACAGCAGTGCGCTCTGGAGCTGGGGCCAGGAATCTCTTCCAGGCCTTCTTGGGGATTCTCTCTGGGTCCCTTCTAAAAGGCTTGGGGAAGAAAGTGATTAGATTCCAAAGCCTTTCCCCTGGGGTAGAGTTGGGGGATGGGAGGCCTTTTCCCTGAGTGGGGCTTTGGCTAGGAAGGGGGCTCAGCTAAGAGCTACAGGGACACAGCAGGGGTTCTTAAATATGCAGGGGGAGCCGCTGCCTTTGATCTCTCCAGCCACAGAAGCAGTCACTTCCTGCTGAGCTAGAGTGTGTATATGTGCCTGAGGGTGGCATGTGTGTGTGTGGGTTGACATGTAAATGAGGGTAGAAGGAGCACCAATGTGTGCATTGTGCTTGCAGTGGTGCCACACATACACCACTACAGATTCACATGTATGCATGTGTGCACATGTGTGTAAATGTCTGCATAGGTGTGCCTATATTAGTGTGTGCACAATGTATGGTTTGTGGCGACTACTGCATATTTGCCCTTCAGTTCATCCATAGTATCCCTATAACACAATGGTATTTCCCACCTAGCAATCTCCATTTGGAGCAACTACTTGTTTCCTTTCCTTATTCTTAGCATTATTGCTGGAACTACCATATTGATATGACCAGATCCCAACTCCTGGCTCAATTAATTTGTCAAGGGATGACTCAATTCCAGGGCCCACATATCTAGTCCGAGATGTTTAGGAGATGATGTTGTCAGTTGTATTATTCTTCATAATGCTATTGCCTTATTCTTGGCCAATGTAATGACAGCCCAGATGACACATGTCACATTTGAACAGAAGTTCTAAAAGCTCTTTCATGGCTTGCCACCTTTTCTCCTTTCCCTCTGCATGATATTTGGGGTATTCAGATAAAGGCTGTTCCATCATAATGGGTACCAAAAGAGATGACATGAAGTTTGTCATAGCCAGCCCATGACCAACATGTAATGGAAGTGAGAAATAAGCCTTATGGGAGTGAGCCATAGAGATTTTAAGATTTTGTTGTTGTTTTAATTTTGTTGCTGCAGCATGATCTATCCCTATCCTGGCTAAAATAGATGGGCACCAGGATCAATTGTCCTATCCCTTGGATTTTGTTTTGTAACCAGAAATCACCTTACCATATATTTACTTTCTAGCCATTGTAATCTAGGAATGGGGATAAGGAGGTGTGTAGTTCTGTTTCCCATACATGGGAAAAGGCCATGTCTTTCACTTTTGACTAAATACTTTTTGTGTGACGTGAACATAGAGAAATAGGCACCAAAGTTAGTCAAAAAATCAATAAATTCCATATTTGAGTTCACTTGATTCTCAGCTGCACCCTTGCTTGGCCCCAAGAATCATTGACCCCACCTCACCTTGATTCTTTAATTAAAGCCAATATGAGTTGAGTTTCTGTCACTTGCACCCACACTCTTCTGTAACAAGCTTTCATTTGTATGACCATATACATGTGTATAATACACTGTTATGTGTCTGCATGTACTTTCATGTGTCCTCACGTATGTGGTCCCTTTTGTGGAATGTTTATCTGTGAATCCTTAGTATTCATAATACTGGGTTGTAATGGCTGCCTTTGTGCCCTGCATGTATCCTATGTCTATGTGGGTCCTGGTCATCATATGCAGCCATAGAGGTAGGTTTATGGGACACAAATGTGTCTGTGTGAATTCTCTTGGTACACAGCAGGTATTCAATAAATATTTTCTGGGTGAGTGTCTTATATAAAGTGTGTGGAAGTTTGTTGCCCAGTAAGTGACTAAGAAAGAACCATATGGGGAGGAGGGATTGGTTATTCATGGTAACATTTCAGCTGGGACATTTTCTGGCATTACACTTGGACTTGTGGAGATTGTCCTCATTCCTTTATACTTCCCAAAGATTTTACACACTGGTGGCTCGGCGCCTGTGGCTCAACGGGCTAAGGCGCCAGCCACATACAACTGAGCTGGCAGTTCAAATCCAGCCTGGGCCCGCCAAACAGCAACTGAGCTGGCAGTTCAGCTGATGGCTGCAACCAAAAAATGGCCGGGCATTGTGGCTGATGTCTGTAGTCCCAGCTACTTGGGAGGCGGAGGTAAGAGACTTGCTTGACCCCAGGAATTGGAGATTGCTTTGAGCTGTGATGCCATGGCACTCTATCCAGGGTGACAGCTTGAGGCTCTGTCTCAAAAAAAAAAAAAAGATTTTACACACTGTAATTACAGGTTGCTACTGGTGGGTAATTGTCTTTACCCACCTTGATAGGAAAAATGAAAAGAAAACAAAACCTAGGCCCACCTTTTCCAGTCTCTGGTGGTTTAGGAATATTCCAGTGTTCCAGAAGGCATTTCTGAAAGTACTGTTAGGGACAGAATTAGGAAAGCCAAGGTCACTCCCGGACCTCTGCTCAAGCTCTGGGTCAAGCATTCATTGTTATAGCAGGGAATTTTAATCAACAGACTTTCTGCATTTTGTTTTGGCAGTTTTGTGATTAGGTGGTTTGATAGAAACTCAAGATTTGATTTCTGTTATTTGCACTTTATTGTCATGTGTTAGGAAAGTATTTTGAATTGGTGAAGTGGAAAGATTGAAGAGACAGCAGTGAAGGGCAGTGGAGCTGAGATGGCAGGGTTGTCACAAGGAAAGGAGGCATCACGCTTCTGAGTGAGAATCAGGGACCTCTGGGATTGAAGGAACTTTGAATATCAACTAGTCCAACCCCATTCTCATGCCCAAATTTCTCTAATAATATAACTGTGATCGCAATAACTATAGTAATAGCTACTCTGAGTTGATCCTCTACCAGCCTCTTGGAGGTTGTTGTAGTCAGGCTTAATAGGTCACAGTGCATACAGGTCCATCCAAGACAGCTCACGTCCTTCCCTCCCCTGCCTTACTCTCCCCTCCCTATCTCTCCCCCTTCTTCCTCTCTTCATTTTCTTTCTTTTACATTTTCCTTCCTTTTCTTCCTCCTTCCCTTCCCAGTGCTGACTATAAAGAGCTCTTCATTAACACTGACCCTCAACCTGTGTCTTTTGTCCTGTGTTAACCTCTGTGATAATACAAAACAAGCCCGGAACTTCTTCTGTGGGACAGCCCTGCAGAGATGTGGTGCCTTCTCCAGACCCTTTAGCTTTAGCTCTTCCTCTTCTAACATCCTCTGAACTCTCTCCCTTTCTTGTCTTCCTTCTCAGGCAAGTCAGGCTTGTCAATTTCTCTCTTCAAATGTGGCT
This sequence comes from Perodicticus potto, assembly GCA_963574655.1. Taxonomy (NCBI): domain Eukaryota; kingdom Metazoa; phylum Chordata; class Mammalia; order Primates; family Lorisidae; genus Perodicticus; species Perodicticus potto. Next base: position 8,869 of record CAUYRH010009533.1, on the reverse strand, counting down.
CCCCCTTCTTTGTCCATGAAAACATACTTTAGCACAAACTCATTATGCCTCAGTTGTGTCCTTGAAATACCCTTAAACCCAGCAGAACATTTGTGGAGAGGAGTCCCTAAAATCACAGGGGACCTCAAATCCTGTCTAGATGACCAGTCATCATCAGTTCTAGAAGGTTCAATTCAGTTCAAGTCAATGCAGTCTACAAACATTGAAAGTGAAGATTTGGGGGTCAAGTGAGCCTAAGTTTGTATTCTGGGTCTATCATTTCTTAGTTGTCTGATTTGATGATTGTTCGAAGCTCCAGTTTTTCTCATCCAATTTATGAAGGGCAGTCATACTTAATGCATGGGCTTTCTATGAGAATTGAATGGAATCACATACAAGAAATACTGAGAACAGTGTTTCATTCACCTACCTACCCTCCCACTCATTCATTTATTTGTTTATTCTGGATGCTGCAGGCTGGAGAGATTCACTGATGAACAGACAGTGTCCTTGACTTCACAGAGTTTAGAATGACACATACTTGCCACATACTCAGCAAGAATCCCCCTGCTGACCTCCCACATGGCCCTGTGTATACAGGAGACAGTGCTGGGCAACTGGGCATAGGTAAAGATATCAAAATAAGTAAAACAGGCCAACTTCTCTCAAGGAACTGAAATTTTTCAGACTAGTATAAGCTATTATTTGGTTGGGGTAGAGGCTGACCAAGTTTTTAAGGTTGAATTTAAATTTGACACTAAGTCCTAGAAAGAAACCAAAAAACTTGACTTTCTTCATGACTAAAGATCTGGACTAGAGCAGTAGAAACTTCTACTTACAAAAGTTCAGTTTCCCAGAGAGTCCAACAAAGAGAGCACCTGGGTAAGAAAGTCTAATTTGAAGGGAAGTATGAGGAGATGAGGTGCATATATTCTATTCCTGAGGGCATAATTTATTCACACATATTGCAAGTCTGCCATGTGCCAGCCATATATGCTGGTACAGGTTCCTTCTCCTTGTGTTTTGCAGGCAGCAGGGAGGTGGCCATTATAATCCAGTATTATGAAAGAAAAGACAGGGTAGGGTATATCACAGGGGTTTCATGGGGATATAGGGAAAGACCATTCTTTTCCATCCAGAGAAATGGCTTTTAATGGTGCATGATTTTTGCCCCCTAAGGGACATTTGGCAATGTCTGGAGACATATTTGGTTGTCATGACTACAGTGGAGGTTTGCTACTGTCCTCTAGAGGGTTGAGGCTGGGGATGCTGGTAAACATTCTATGCCACACAGGACAGCTCCCCCAAGCCCCAACAAAGAATTCTCTGGCTCAAAATGTTAATAGTGTTGCTATTGAGAAACTCTCATCTAGAGGAATCATATCTCAAAAGAAGAGATACAGAATTGAGTCCATAAAGATGAAAAATTAACTGGATAAAGAATGGCCAGTCTTTCCAGGAAAAAGGACAGGGTGTCAAACATTTAGGCATGAGAAAGAAAGAGTTCAAAAGAGCAGAAGAGAGAGCTGGGTGGATGGGAGCAGGACTGCCCCCTGAGAACTAGAACTGTGCAGCCACCAGCAATTGGCAACTCTAACTTCGGAGAGACTTAGGCACTAGACTCCAACCTGTGAGACCTGTGGTGTAGGCTGTGCTCAGCAGAGCTGGTGGTAGGGGGCCACCTGGAGCCTAGGGCTCCAACCTCCACTCCAGTATATCCAGAGGTGGGACATGGGGTCAAAGAAGATGGTTCTCTAACCTTAAGATTAATGTTGTTTGCTCAGATACCTCTTTCTTTCTTCTTATTTTTCCTTTTGGAATAAGAATGGCTATTCTATGCTGGTACCACCACTGGTATTTTGGAAGTATGTGACTTAGATTTTACAGATTCACAGCTGGGTAGAAGTTTGCCTCAGGCTGCATTACACCTTGAGTCTCATCCATATCTGGAGCGAGTTGATATTTAGATGAGACTTTGAGTCAGACTTTAAAGTTGATATTGGAATGAGTTGAGACTTCTGAGGCTGTTGAGATGAAAGGAATGTATTTTGCATGAGAGAAGGCTATGAATTTGGGGGGGATCAGGTGTGGAATGCTATGGTCTGAATTTTTGTATCTCTCCACAATTCTTATGGTGAAATCTGCCCCTCACGGTGATACTATTAACAGATGGGACCTTTGGGAAGTCATTTCATTAATCATGAAATCCACCCTCATTAATGGGACTGCTGCCCTTATAAAAGAGGCCTGAAGAAGTTTGTTTTTTCTTATGAGAACTCAGTGCCATCATTGAAGCAGAGAGCAAGCCCCCATGAGAAACTGAATCTGCTGGTACCTTAGTCTTGGACTTCCCAGTTTCCAGAAGTATGAACAATAGATATCCATTGTTTATAAATTACCTAGTATATGATATTTTGTTACAGCAACTTGCATAGACTGAGGCACTTACTTTTTGTCTCTTTTTCTCCCTTCTTAGTCTTGATACCTCTTTGTTGAAGGTAAATTGAAGCTAGGTGAGAAATGCCAAACAGAAGAATGAGATTTCGTGCTAAATTTTTTATTCACTCAGCAAACATCTACCAATATTTTTATCTCACTCCTAGCACAACAAGTAACACATATTAAGTGCTGAAGAAATATTTGTTAAATGAGTATATGAATAACAAGTTTTAGTTCAAATGTCTTCTTGGAGAAGCCTCTCGCTAACTGTGAGCAGTGGTCCTCCATCCTAAGTCAGTCTCTGTACCATTGTTTCACTTCATTTTGTTCATTGTACTTATAAGGATCTGAAATTATATGCATATTTATTTGTTTGTATGTTATGGTCTGTTGCTCCTACTAAAATATAAGCTCTAGGAAGTCAGAGCACTTATCTGGTTCACCTGACCTCCTCAGTGCCTGTGACAATGTCAGGTATGCCATAGACTCTCTCAAATATTTACTGAATAAAGAGGTTTATTAGTTAGCTTCTCTGCCTCAGGCCCTGGGTAAGTACTGGGGATTCAGAGATGAGCAAACCATGCTATCTGGCCAGAAGACTCTCCTCTGTGGGATAGAAAAGGCCTAGTAAGTTCCAGACATGATATGATTGGAGCTCTATGTCAAATTGACTCGTCTCAACTTCTATAATCATAGAGGGGATTATAGTTAAGTAACCCCCAACTGCTAAAACAAACAACTCCAGAAGATCGGAATCCAATATAATTTTTGTTTTTCTTTTGTTTTTCTTCCCAGTTGGATGAGGGTCAGGCAGTTCTCTGGTAAATGGTGACTAGGAACTTGGGAACCTGGGCTCTTTCATCTTGTGCTCCCATTTGCAATGTCCAATGTAAATATATGGTCTCCGTGAGATGGGAGGACAGTGAAAAGATCACACGTGGGGGATTTTTGTGGGCCACAGTGGAAGTGGCTGCATGAAAATGGCCTACATTTCATTGGTCAGAACCTAGTTATAAGGTGGTGAATGCTACCCATCCATGTTCCCAGAAGGCAAAGGAAATGAATTTGGTGATCACCAGCATTTTATTTTTGCCATATGCAGGATGAGAGGGAGAGGTCATAGACAGGAAGAACACTTTGAAGAGTTAATGAGAATCAGTACCAAAGTCACAGCAGTGGCAATGGGACTTTTAAGAGAGAATTAGATGAAACCATCACCAAAACCTTAAGTTATTTAGTCACATATCAGGCCTTAAGTTAGTTAGTCACATAACAGGCACTAGTTTGATTGGTCCTTTAATAAAATCACCATGAAACTTGCATTGAGAGTACGTTCCATTCTGCACTTGTTTCATTAGAAGTTATTCTGAGCTGGCAGTGGCACCTGTGGCTCAATGGAGTAGGGCGCCGGCCCCATATGCCGGAGGTGGAGGGTTCAAACCCAGCTCCGGCCAAAAACTGCAAAAAAAAAAAAGAAAAAGAAAAAGAAAAAAAGAGGTTATTCTGAGGATGATATTGTCTCTGCTGCTCTGTGAGTTTTGCTATTGATACAAAGGGACAAGGTTCTGTCTTATAAAAGGGATAATTGGAGCATGAACAAAGGGTGAGAATCTGGGGTACATAGATTGCCCAGATCTTTTTCTCAGGTACCTCTATTCTTTAGATTTCACATAAAATCCTCCACGAATGGAAGAGTGTCCATTATGTGCCTAATTCTGAACCCGAAGCTCAGGGAGAGCTTCTAGGGAAAGGTATGAGTCTGGCTCTTAAGTGACTTACATTTTTCTTTAGAGAGCTTCAAGTAACTCATGTGACATGATTATGGAACCCAAAGATATTAAACTCTTGAGACGCAGGTGCTAAATGTTGTGTGGGCTCCCAGTAAGGTGAGATAAGTGTTGGCAGGTGTTGAAGTAGCCATTTCTCAGGGAGGTGACGCATGAGCTGCGTTTGCTAGTTTCCTCCAAAGCCACCATTAACTTGGGACCTGGTATATTCTAGAGGCTGATAGCAAGACTTTGGAACCAGGCCTAGGTTTGGAGTCACAGCCCTTACTGATTATGCTATTGGGTAGGTAAGTGAAATACTACAAACTGAGGGTGCCTGGCCCAGAGGTCATGTTCAAAAAGTGGTAAATATTAGGTCACACAAAGGTCTGACAATTAAATTCTCAAATTTGCCATTGTGTGCAAAATTGCCTACCATGTGGTTAGGTTGGCACTACTGTACAAACTGTAGTTTCATGACCTTAGTATCATGTAAATTTCATGAACTCAGTGTCTCACACCTGTGTTCATGTTCACATGTGGTGGTGTCTTGCTGAGTGCAGTTCATTATTGTTGCTTGCTTTTGTGTGCCGTAGTGAGAATGTTGTGGCTTGAATTACAGCACCCAAATTAGAGCACCACACCAACATTTGTGAATTTCTTGTTAAACTTGGCAAGAGTGAAAGTGAAATCAGGGACATGTTACTCCAAGCTTATGGGCATAATGCTGTGAAGAAAACGGCAGCGTACAAATGGAATAAACGTTTTTTCTAAGGTGGGGGATAAAGCGTCATTGATGAAGAGGGGACCAGTAATGAGCAGAACTGACAAAAACATTGCACAAATTCATTGAATTGTGGGATCAGAATCATCAGAGGACTGAGAGATGCATAGCAGACCAAATAAATATCAACAGAGAAACAGTTAGGAAAATATGAATTGAAAATTTCGGCCAACAATTACTGGCTATTGCTTCATGACAAGACTCATGTGCCTGGAGTTTTTAGCCAGTAAACCTATAACTGTGTTGGAACACCCCCTCCCTTACTTATCTGATATGGCCCTCAATGACTTTTTTCTTTACTTGAAGATAAAGAGAATATTGAAAGGAAGATATTTTGATGACACTCAGGACATCAAGGATAATACAAAGACAGCTTTGAAGGCCATTCCAGAAAAAGAGTTCTAAAATTGCTTTGAAGGGTGGACTAGGCACTGGCATTAGCGCGTGGCTCCCCAAAGTCAGTCATTCAAAGTCGACCATAGTGATTGATATTCAGCAATGAAGTATGTAGCACTTTCTCCAGAGTGAGCTCTCAAACTGAACTGTCAGACAGAGAACCTATAGCAATACTCTCTAGAGACAGATTTCCTGGTGAGAATCCCAGCTCAGACCTTAACTTTCTATGTGATCTTGGACAAGTCACTTAACCTCTCTGTGCCTCAGCTTCTTCATCTGTAAAATAGATATCGTGAGGTTGCCTATCTTAGAGGGCTGCACGGAAGGGTAAAGCCAGAAATATACACAAAAAGCATGTGCAAGTTGTGGCAATTAATGTCACTGTTATAAAAGTAATCATTTGTTCATACGTGATCACTTCTCCACTGAGAAATAGTGGGCATTTTCTTACTTGGAGATCTGCAGAACCGTTCAGACACGTACCACGTGTTTTTCCATATGTGTGTGTGATGGGAAGTGATGGCCTGAGTGATGACACATTTTTCACATTGTGACATTGACACATGCATTTTCGAATAAATTGAGCTCCCATTTTGCTCTACTCATTTGGCAGCAACTACAAGTTCACGGAAAAATATGAATAGGCAAGGGGAAGGTGCACAAATGGGGGTGGGGGTGGGAGAGTCAGAGAATCAATTTACAGTTTGTCAAGACAAGAGTATTAATGCCTCCCTTTTATTAAAAAAAATTAATGCACTGGGTTCTTGTCCGTCATGTATCATAACAGCTACAGCAATCACTTATTGAATACGCACTATAGATGGGACATGTTGCTAAGTGCTTTATAAATGCGTTTTCTCGCTTAATCTTCACAATACCCTTATGAGGTTGTACCATTTGAACTGGCTTTAAGAGGTTAACTGGCCTAAGGTCCCATGGTCACTATGGGATGGAGCCAAAACTACAACGTAAATCTTTCTGACTCTGAGAAGAAATGGTCTTAACTGTAGCTGATGTCCATCCAGGACATGGCAGGATGGCAGGATGGCAGACTAGGTTGTTTGTAGCCACTGTGTTTTCGGGTGAGTCTGTCACACTGGCTGTTGAATAGTTTCATGATCTTCCCAACCACAAGGCAATATTACCTTGTTACAAGTAGAGGAAAACAGAGACAAATAGGAGATATCTTATAACATGTAACATGTTGATATGAATCTATAACGGATTCAAACTAAATTTTAAAATGCACAAGATTTTAGGAATAAGTGGTTGTCAAGTGTGTTTGCAATATCTATCCAGCATAGAGGAGTGGGCAGAGCACCGTGATGTGAGCCTAACTTATTTACACACCCCACCCAGGAGAAAGAAGCTACTGACAAAAGAATTTTGTTAAAAGCAAAAACAAAATTAAAAGCATTAATTTTTTTTTAATAAAAGGGAGGCATTAATACTCTTGTCTTGACACACCCCACCCAGGAGAAAGAAGCTATTGACAAGAGAATTTTGTTAAAAGCAAAAACAAAAAAACCTATACAGGAAAAACCACCAATTGTCACATTCTTACCTCCTAGGAAGAACCTGTGAGACCCATGCTGTGACCACTTTGATGGCTCTGTGTGTATACTTATAGAAATATGTTTATACATTCTTCCATCTTAGAATGGAATGAGGGGGTTTATCATACAGGTTCTTTCCTGCTGAAAACAAAGGGGTCCGGCGAGAGAAGCTGGAGACGTGTCACTTCTGGCTGGTTAGCAGAGCTGTAGTTCAACTCCAGCAGAAAATCATCTAAGGGGAAATTTTCTTAGTATGTAAAACTGAAAAGCAGAACTCAGTACAGTATATAATCCTAACAATGCCGTATGAAAATGCAGTAAAAATAGAGTCAATTATACACTGTCAAAGCTTTTCTCTAAACAGCTGCCTAACAGAATATGACAATTTTTTTCCTACAATGTAGTAAAAAATAAAAAAAAGTTCTCACACAATGCCAACTACGCAGGGCCGAATTCATTAACACTTTATTACCTTAAACTCCATTGTAAGACAAAAATAATATGACGCAACTTGTCACTTTTTTCTTTTCCTGGTTTTGTTACTGTGACACATTAAGAGTTGGGCGCCTGCTAGTGTGTTGTGATCTACATTTAATGATCTTAACAGGAACTTAGTAAGACATTGTTGGTTTCTCTTGCGCTATCCCTGAACGGAGTGTTACATGAACAGTGAGACCCAATTATATCATAGTGTAATTTACAAAGGAGGAAAAAAAACTTCTTTTCATGGAGTGTTCCCCAAGGAGACTAGGAGTATTGTAGCAGTTTCTTGGCTCTGCTTTGCAACAATATAATTAGCTATAATCTGAGCATTTGCATATAGTACATAGTGCAAGAGTAATTCTCCTCATGCTGGGTTAGGATGTAAAATAGTCTTTTATAAGACAGTTGCTCTGATACACCTAATTTTACTTAGTGCATTTGCATCTATGTTGTGACTGATCATCACAAATGGAAATTGTTACTCTCAATATGAGGAAATGCATCATAATGAAAGGTAATTTTTTTTTTTAAACCAACAGATTTTAATCAAGGGCTCATTATGGACATAGGGCTAGGGCAGGAACCCTGATGTCTTTGAGATAAGAGCCTGGAGTTTATTTTAGCCTAAACTTGCTATGGTTTTATAGTTAGGATTACATTTCATACACCTTGTAATTTATACTTGGGGATGTCAAGTCTTTCAGCACCACGACGGCTGGAGCCTCTGTGCTAAGCGCAGGTCTTTGGTTCTTTAAACAGATGGGAAGCCACTCATTTAGGGAATTGGGGAACAGAAAAAGAGTTTATTAGTTTGCTATCTCTTTCTTGTAAACTGTCCACTTTCTCACCCCAAACCATCAACTTTAGGATTGATCATAGATCTGTGAACTAGTCATATTAATTGATTTCATCTTAGGGAGTGTGTGTATCCCTCCCAAACAAAAAACTGCTGCTGTTTAATCCACCCAGTCTGTGGTGCTTTGTTATGGCAGCCCTAGAAAATTAATACAGTGGGTCTTCTGAGGTCCAGATTTAGACCAGTACCCAGCCCTTGTTAGGCAAGATGAGAGATGATTTGGCTAGGCTTAAATAGGAAGAATTTCAGTGTGAGAGGCTATTTTTGAGAGGTCATGCAGATTCCTCCACGTGTGGTCCCTTCTTGAAACTCATTCCCTAAACTTAAATGTTTGGCAATGTTTAGAAAATGTTTCGGAGGAAAGAGCCACATATAATGACAAAGGAAATGTGGCAAAAAGAAGCTAAGCTCATCCCACTATGAGTCTTTACTTGCTCTTCAACCAATACATTTTCAGAGCATCTGTGAACTTTTCCTACTTTGTTAGTACTGTTGTATTAGAGGATTTCAGATTCACTCTTCCTTTTTTTTTTTTTTTTTTGGTTTTTTGGGGGACAAATTTGTTAAACAAAAGTAAAACGGGACAAAGAAAAAAGAAGTGGGAACCAAT
>CAUYRH010009532.1:0-38393 GCA_963574655.1 Perodicticus potto | reverse complement strand
AAGGCCTCCTGGGACAGTGACCCCATCGGAGCCCAAACTGGACAGAGGGTGCCTGGGGCAATTTCTCATGGCTCCAGCTTGTATCATCACCTCTCAAGAGCCCCAGGTTTGCCTGATAGTGGAGCGCCAGGAGATAAAATTTCTTTTGGACACTGGAACAACCTTTTCTGTACTTCTCTCTAACCCTGGCCTTTTTTCTCCCAAATCCATAACTATATAGGGGGTGTCTGGAAAGCCAGTTACCAAATTTTTCTCCCAGCCTTTAAGCTGCAATTAGGATGACTTGCTGTTCTCTCATGCCTCCCTAATCATGCCTGAAAGTCCTGCTCCCCTTTTGGGGAGGGGCATCCTAACTAAAACAGGAACTTTTCCCTCCTGGAGATCTAGTCATGATCAAAACTCTCCCCTCTAATTCACCTTCCCTAACCCCAACTTGGGAAGTCCCCTTTCCTATTATCTTGTCTCCTTCTACAGCTGTTAAAGTTATAGGAGTTGATCCCTGCATACATCATTCACAAGTAAAATCCTGGAGCCCTCCATCTTCTACGGAGGCAGAGAATGAAGACAGCCAACCACGGACCACCTACACTTGTGAGCCAAAAGAAAGTTTGAAGTTATCATTTAGGAGGCAACAAGAGAAATCTTAATATGGTTTTCTTTTAGCATCACTGAATAAGTGCTTCTGACCTGACGCTGTTCTACCTTTGCCTATTACTGATTATACTAATCAGATTTATGTTTTCCAGAAATGACATCAAGCCACATGCAATAAAGATGGTTCCAGTCCATGAACCCCTGTATCACTCTCCCTCTGGAGAAACCCTAACTTCCCCCCCTTCTATCATTGTCCGTTTCAGCAGGAAGCAGTTAGATCGAGTCTTCGCCCTTTTTCCCTAACAGCAGTTAGAATTTCTACTCGGAGAGGGAGAATTGATGCAGGACATTTAGCACCCTAGTCAGCTCAGTGGAGCTGGTGGACGTGCCGCCTCCTCCTTGGTGGTATTGGTACTGTGGCAGCTAGCTGAAAAACCTGCGGGCTCGATGACAGGCAAGGAGGGGGAACTCCAACCCCCATGGGAGGCTCCAATAGCCAAAAAGGATGGATAACTGCTGAGGAGACACCTGTGCCTTGGTGTCTCCTTCACTATACACTTAGGACTAAATGTGGAACCCCTATTTCCTATGCCTAGGTCAATTTCATGTGAATTTCCTAGGCCTCAATTCCATGAGTGGACTGTGTCCATTCATTCACCTTGCCCCAGGCAGAAGGGACTGTGTTCATTTGTTTCCTGGCCAAGGAACCCATACACCTATATATACACCAAGACTAAAAGCCTAAAGGGGGAGACGGGGAAAGACTGGGAGAGAAATGGAGAGAGCTTTTTTCTCCCCACTTGAGTTCTCTCTCTCTACCAGGAGCTTTAGGGTTTTCTGTATTCTTTTCTGTAAATAAATTCTGTCTTACCACTTGAAAAAAAAAAGAAAAGAAAAGAAAAGAAAAGAAAAGAAAAGAAAAGAAAAGAAAAGAAAAGAAAAGAAAAGAAAAGAAAAGAAAAGAAAATGCCATGAAGGCTATGTTAAACAGTTAGATGAAAACATTTCAGATTATGTATGAAACCAACACATTGTACCCCTTGATTGCACTAATGTATGCAGCTGTGATTTAATAAAAAAATAAATAAAAGTTAATATCCCAAATAAAAAAAAATTTCACAGATTTCTGTTTTGAATTTTTTGAATTTCTTTTATTTATTTATTTATTTTTAACAAGTGAACAGTTTATTAAGAATTAAACAAAGATATGGTATGATACAGTACAAGCAAGACTCAAGATAGGTATAATAGTACTACTCACACAAAAACTTAAATTTCACCTTAAAAAAATCACAAGACAAAAGTGAAAGCAATTTCACTGTTGTAAAATAAGACATTTAATGCAAAGTATTAACTTTGCATAAATAATAAAAAGTATTTTTTTATTATTGTTTCAGTTTAATTTGAGCATACAAAAAGTTAGGTTAGAACGTTTGCATTTTTTGAGGTAGAGTCCCTCTTATAATTGCGTCCTGCCTCTAACAGGTGTGCCATACACCTTAACATTGTCCCCTTTAAGTGGGAGAACACTCAACTCCCTCTCACCTCCTCTTTCCCTGCTAGCTCATTCCCCCACCAGCTACCTTGACTTGCTCAGAGTTTTTCTCTTATGTGAGGGTGTATTACATCATCTCCTGGCTTCATTTTACTATTGAATACATTAAAATTTTGCTTCTCCATTCTTGCAATACTTTATTAAGAAGAATGTGTTTCAATTCAATCCAGGTTAATAGAAAAGCTGTAAAGGTACCATCTTTTTTAATGACTGAATAGTATTCCACGACATACATATACCACAGTTTCTGATTCGTTCATTGGATTGGTGGGCACTTAGGTTGTTTTCATATTTTGGCAATTGTAAATTTAGCTGAGATAACCTAGTACAAATGTCCTTATGATAAAATGACTATTTTTTCTTCTGAGTAGATGTCCAGTATCAAATGGGAGGTCTAATTTGAGTTCTTTGAGGATTCTCCATACTTACTTGCAAAAAGGTTGTATTTGTTTGTAGTCCCACCAACATTATAAGTGTTCTTTTCTCTCCATATCCACTCCAGCTTCTGTAGCTTTGAGACTTTGTGATGTGTGCTATTTTCACTGGGGTTAGGTGATATCTCGGGGTGGTTTTGATTTGCATTTCATCAGGGGCAATGAGCATTTTTTTCAAATGTTTGTTAGCCATCTGTCTGTCTTCCGGAGAAGTTTCTATTCATATCTCTTGTCCAGTGGCCGATGGGATTGTTTACTCTTTGTTGTTTAATTTGAGTTCTTTGTAGATTCTAGTTATCAACCCTTTGTCAGATTGATGCCCTGCAAATATCTTTTCCCATTCTGAAGGTTTTCTTTTTCTTGTTGTGTCCTTAGTTGTGCAGAAGCTTTTCAGCTTCAGACCCATTTGTTTATTTTTGTGGTTTTTGCCCTTGAAGTCTTTGTTATAAAATCATTTCCCAGGCCAACATCATCAAGAGTTTTCCCCACATTTTGTTCTAAGATTTTTATCATTTCATGTCTTAAATTCAAACCTTTTATCCATCTTGAGTCAATTTTTGTAAGTGATTAAAGGTGTGGTTCCAGTTTGAGTCTTTTACATGTGGTTATCCTGTTCTGCCAGCACCATTTGTTGAAAAGGGTTTCTTTTCCCTACTATATGCTTTTTTTAGATTATCAAAGGTCAGATGGCAACCAGAGACTGGTTTCATTTCTTGGTTTTCTATTCTCTTCCACATGTATATGTTTATGAAAACCCATTGCTTAGTTTTATCCTCTGCTTCATCGTGGCAAGTAGGTTTTGTTCTCTGATTTCTGGGCATTTTCTTGGGTAGTGACCCATTGTGTGGAGAATAGGTCTAAGTATTTCATGTCTTTTCATGGCTTGTCTTGTTGTGGCAAATTTCCTCAATGGTTGCATATCAATACATGATTTGATTTCTCCATCAATTTCAAAGCTTAGCTTAACAGGATACAGAATTCTTGAATGAAAGTTGTTTTGGTTAAAGAACATTAAAGGTATGTGACTGTTCCCTTCTAGCTTGAAAAGTTTGAATTGAGAAGTGGGCTGTCACCCTGATGGAGCTGTCCCTGTTGGTCATTCAGGACTTTACTCCCATCTTGTTGCAGAATCTTCCCTTTTGCCTTTACTTTGGACAGGTTCAGCTTAATGTGTCATGGAGAAGCTCTGTTTGAGTTGAGATGGCTGGGGGTTGATATTTCTCTGAAAACAGTGTGTCAGAATCTTTGATGATACTTGGGAAATTTTCATTTATGATATCCTCCAGCGGGGCTTCCATTCCTCTGGGGGATTCTTCTTCCCTTTCTGGGACACCTATAATTCCTATGTTTGAACACTGCATGAAATCCCATAGTTCTCTGAGCGAACGTTCTGCTTTCTCTTTCTCTTTCTTTTTTCTCCTGTCCTTTAACTGCCTAGTTTAGCTCAAAAGCTTTATCCTCTACCTCTGAGATTCTTTCATCTGTGTGGTATAATCTGCTATTGATATTTGTACTGTACCTTTATGTTCCCTGATTGACAGCTTCAATTCTTAAGCTCTGCTATATCCTTTCCACAGTCTTCATGTGAATCTTTCATTCCTTCTTTGATTCTGTTTTTGGATTTCCTTTCGGTGATTTCCCACTTTCTCAGCAATTTCCTTCATTGTTTTTATCATCCATACTTTAAATTCCCTTTCTGTCATTTCTACTATATCTTTGTAAGTGGAATCCTCTGTGGTAGCTATACATATGGACCATTTTATGAATTTGTGTGTCATTTTTGCTCAGGGGCTATGCAAATCTTCTCTGTATCATTCCAATTTTATTATATATGATGTCAAAGCAAGCACAAATTTCACAGAGCTTTAATACCATGAAATAATTTCTTGCAGGATTCTTTGATAAATTTTTATAATTTGCCACACCCTGTCAATCCTGGCTATTGATAGCCTGGAAGAATACATCATCATCATTATGTGTTATTGTATTGGGCATGGACATGGCTGTCCCTGGAAAACAATTTTCTGCTTTTGCCCTATAAGAGTTTATACGGGTAGATAGGGGCAAAACACGTGATAAGGAATGGTAATTAAAGGGCTTCTGAAAGGGAGTCCTGAGATGGTCTGTTACTAAAACCAATTCGAATAATAAGCAATGTACAAAACTAGAACAGAAAAAAGTACTGGCCAAGAAATGTGATAAAGGAAGGTCCCTGGCATGAAGAGGGCAGAGCTGTAAGAAATATTCATCAATTTTCAATACAAATATAGGGGTGATGGTGGTGATGTGGGGCTGGATGAAGACACAGTTTAACCTCATCTCAGAACCAGGACACTGATACATTCTTTTGTCACTTATAAGGTGCACACCACTGGTAGTAGAGCCAGACCCAGGGCTACAGGAAGGAATATGGTTACTTTAATAAAGGAAATTTCCCATTATCCAGAACCAAAGAAATGAGCACTCTAAAGCAACTGACACACAGAATTGATCAAAAATAAATACATAAATGAATAAATAAAATCACAGTTTAAACTGGGGGTGCCATCCTGTTTGGAAGCTTATGTTTTAGGACTCGCTCCCAGGACTCCCATGGGTCCTTGGTAGCAGTCTTAAGAGTTAATGTTTGCTACTTGAAGTGCCAAAATATGGTAGTGAACTTGAAAAGTGTATTGACTGCCATTTAACTAAAGTTGTGTACTGCATTTACCAAGCTATTTTTTAATACAGCAAAAACCATGTTATAGTAAGTGAAATTTGTCTTTATTTACTTTAATTAATTTGTCTTTATTTGTCTTAATTTGCTTTAATTTCAATATTAATATGAGGTCAAGAGAGAGTTTATGATCAGGCACAGTATGGGGTATACAATTAGTTAGACCTATATTTAATAGCGCCTCTCAAGCACCAGAAACTAGGTTTATGTAGAATCTACCAATCACCATGGGTACCCAATAATAGGGAGCTTAGTGTGGATATTTGGCCGTCTAAAACTGAGAAATTTGATACCCAATGTTGGGGGTGGGGTCTAGTGGGAGATGTTTACATTTGGGGAGTGGATCCTTTATGAATAAATTAATGCCCTGCCCTGAGGGGGGACATGAGTTCTCACCCTGTTAGTTCTTAATATAGCTGGGGTCTTAGAAGGAGCTTGGGACCTTCCCCTCCTTTCTCTCTCTCTTCTTCTTTCCTTGATTTTCTTTACCTTCTACAATGGGTGGAAGAAGCTTCACCAAATGCACATGCTGATGCCCAGTTTCTATTATAGCCTTTTCTCTTTATAAACTACCAGGTCTCCAGTATTTGTTTATAGCAATGCAAACAGACTAAGGCAGTTACATGTACCAAGAACCATAAATTTAGATCTTAAATACCATCTTAATGAATTTATTTTGGGGAAATAATTTGAGGCAAAGATAATCAAATAATTGTGTAAAATTATGTTCATATCAACATCATTAATAAGAGGGAAGAAAGTGAGAAACCTTAAAATAATTTAGTAAATTAGTAACATTAGGATACAACTTAAGACACAAAAGTGTAATTGTGGAAATCATATCAACACAGTGGAAATGTTTGATGTGATATTAAGTGAATAAAAGTGTATTAAATATATTTTTGAGATCTTTTCTGATATTCATACATATGCTGGAATATTGCTGAGACCTGGATATTAACATAAAAAATTAAAATTTAAAAAGAAGTGTTATAATAATGGTGGGATATCTTTAAAGATTTCTTTCATTTGACCTTATGAATATATGTGTGTGCATGTAATTATATATGGATGTGTGTCCATATATAAATATTTATCATATAAAATAACATAAAAGTATATTTAAAAGTTTTCATTATCTACATATGAGATATTATTTTATGATAAAATTCACAGTCCTAAGTACAATGAATGACTTTTTCTACAATTTAGAATTATGGTTCCTTATTCTTAAAATTTTCTTTTCTTTTTTTTTTTTTTTGCTATTTTTGGCCAGGGCTGGGTTTGAACCCACCACCTCCAGCATATGGAGCTGGAGCCCTACTCCTTTGAGCCACAGATGCAACCCTATCTTTAAAATTTTCTATACCTATAAGAAACCACTAGCCTAATGAATTGGAATAAAAAGGGATTTCTTAAAAAATATATATTGGATAAAGCAATGTAAGTTCAACTGTTTGATGTAGGAAAGTAGATTTGTTTATTCTATCTCCAAGTTCCATCGGATATATTTTAGAAAAATTTCCTTACCAACTATGTATGAGAGGAACTGAGGAACAAAGAAATGTCCAATTTTCAGTGATCTGTTTTCCAAACAGGTTCTGAAGCACAAAAGAAAGTATGCATCTAAATTGCTAACATCACCAGAAAAATGTCACTTTTAATTGGATAGGAATTATGCAGTCAGGTGTGACAAGAAGGAAGGGGTTATCATGAGCTAATAATTTGACAGAAATGCAGCCTCATGCCTCTAATCCTTCCACAGTGTTATCTCACGGTTACCAAACACCCTGCTTAGATATGCCTTATTAGTTTCTTTTTTGGATATCTTCATTCTTAGGAAAATCATACTTCTGTGTGCTAGAATATGATGTGGTTAGCAGTTTAAAATATAAACAGCCGTTTCAGCTGAACTAGTAGTTCACAAAAAGTAATCTGCCCTTTGCATTAATCTGTGGACCAATCAAAATGTTTCGTTAATCCAGGGTGTTTTATAATGCAGTCTAAATCAGTCTGGTCCAGGTGCCTCGAGTTGCTTCAAGGAGAAGTAACGAGAAAATTTAATCTGAGGATTATTAAGTATTTTTGGCTGGTCCTGGCTGGTATCACCTAGCAACTATAAAACATAATGAGCAAATCTAACACATAGCAACTCATCCTTTCTGTCAATACAAATCAAATAATTAGGAGAACGTAAGTATGTTTGCTGATGGCAATAAAGAAGATAATGATAAGACGCAGAATTTTAAGAAGACAAAACATGATTTAAGATAATAGCTTGTGGCAACTACCATTATTAGAATAACGATTAGCTGAATAACATATGTAAAAGCACAAGTTCAAAAGATGACTTGGAAGTTATGACACAGATGCACAATTACAGAAAAGGAAGAAATACTACCTTTGACAGAAACAAATGATCTCTGTTAAAGAATCTACAAAGATTCTTTCTTTCTTTCCTTTCAATAAAGACATTTACATTGGTGAGGTTTATAGGTAACACAGCAATGATCTTAAAACTTTACCAAGCAGCTGATAAATTACATACACATCATCTACATATCTTATTTTCATAACATGAGGGCAAATGGCAGATAGTGCAAGTTCAGATTTCTAAGGCTAATATGACTGTTTGCTTTCTAAGGTAAGTGGTGGGAAAGAGTGGTATCTGGAAAGAAATCAATTACATTGGCTACTCAGAACCCATCCACCAGTGTTACTCTAAATTGTAAACATTAAAAATAAGTTTATCACTGAAAATAAAAATTGAGTCTCCTCTGCTTCTAGAGTTATAACAAACTTGCACCCCTCCCCCCATTGTAAATTCTTCAAAACTGGAAAAAAACTGTTAGAAAATCATGTTGAGGGGTTGAACAATAGGCAATGCCTATTGTGATCTTTGGGAGGACGGAAACAAAAACTATGAGCTTCCAATCATTTCTGCAATGTCCAAAAATTTGTATCTTGGGCACAATTTGTGTAAGAAATAGGAATGTGACTAGGCAGAACACCAGTCTTGACAACCCGAGACAGCAGAGAACAGAATTCTGAGTTGCTGCAATAGCTGGAATTTTGGAGAAGGGATCCCAGCAGAGAGGAAGATATAGGGAGGGTCGATCCAGAGGTTTTTGTGAGGATTCAGCATGAGATCTTGGCTAAAGAATAAGAGGCATATGCTCTGGGTCATAATTAAGGCCTAGCAGAGCCCAACGGTAGCAGAAAATACAGAATTCTGGGATATACTAATGTCTACCACACTACCAGAAAGGAGAGCTCTAACACCCTTAGTCGTTCAGCTGAGACTCTAGGAAAGCCCCAGGTTAGTCAAGGAAAATAACCTAGAATAAATACAAATTTTACGACCCCAAACCATATTTAAACATGAACTAATATAGAATAAAACTAAGCTGGCCACACCAGAAAGCACTCCCTCTAATTAACGTACTTGCCAGAACGAAGTTGCATGTCTTTTAAAATAAGAGGTCATAAATCTTCCACGAGGTGTAGCATACGGTATAATATTATTTCAAAAAAAGAAAATACAATGAAACTGAAATTACAGAATTTGAGATTTTATAATTTCTAGAAAAGGATTTTAAAGTAGATATAAATTTGGTCAAGAACATAAAGGAAAACATGGCAGAAATGAATGAACACATGGGAAATTTCCAGTAAATTAATTATACCTTTTGATGTGAATATGGAAGTTAATTTGCAAACACTTTAATTTAACATAGACTGTTTGTGTAATGCCTATTTTTTTGTAATGCCTGCTTTCCTCATTTGTTTCTTAACTTTGATTTTCAATAATTTGACAATGAGGTTCTTGTTTATAGTTTTCTTTATGTTTACTCTGGCATTCCTATTTTTAATACTATACTTGTAATCTTATTTTGATTTCATTTTTACCCTTCTAATATTTTTATTTCTCTGTGAAAAATCTTAGAATAGTTTCTCTTTATTCATTCTTTTTTAATTTTTATGATAATATGTCCTAGTTTGGCTCTTTTTTTTAGAGACAGGGTCTCATTTTGTCACCCTCGGTAGAGTGCTGTGACATCACAGCTCACAGCAACCTCCAGATCTTGGGCTTAGGCCATTCTTTTGCCTCAGCCTCCTGAGTAGCAGGGACTACAGGTGCCTGCAACAACACCTGGCTATTTTTTGTTGCAGTTTGGCTGGGGCCAGGTTTGAACCCACCACCCTCAGTATATGGGGCAGGCACTGTACCCACTGAGCCACAGGCGTTGCCCCAGTTTGGATCTTTTTTTAGCTATTGTCTCCAGCTCTTTTAACCTATCAATGCATGGATAATGCTTTTGAAAAAGTTATCAATTTTTTTATTTTCTCTCCATTTTTTGTCCTCATTTATAATTTCTAATATTCAGGCTGTATAACTTCTGCAGAGATTCTATCATTTAAAATATTTTTTTTCTGCTAATATTATTAAAATATTTTTTCTGCTAATAACATTTTTGGTGTTTTAAACTTATTTTTAATTGATATTAACTCATAATTGTATAACACATTTTTCCCCTCTGAATGTTTGTTTTTAGAGCTAACTCTTCTTGATTTGGGGTTTTTGTGTGTGTGTGTGTGTGTGTGTGTGTGTTTGTTTGTTGAGACAGAATCTTACTATGTGGCCCTCAGGGGCATCACAGCTCACAGCAACCTCAAACTCTTGGGCTTAAGCGATTCCTTGCCTCAGCCTCCCAGGTAGCTGGGATTCCAGGTGCCCTCCATAATTATTAGCCCTTTACTATCAATGGTTCATATTTCAGGTTGAAGCAGAATAAACCATAAGGGTTCAGTTCATCAACTGTAATTGAAGACATCAGCCACTCTTTTCTGTCATTACCTTCTAAACTTCTTAATCCAGGCAATTTATTCTGTTGATCAGCAATCAGGTCCATCCTAATATGGAACCACAGATAATTCCCATAGATTTCTTATTGTTTGAGTTTCTATACATTTACATTAAATATCTATTAGTCTCTTAAACTACCATGCTACCCTAGATATCATCAGTTAAAAAGGAAAGCAACACAGAGATGTTGATATACATTTAATTTAATATTGTCTTATCCAGACAACATTTATGAAGAACCAGATGTGCAATTAGCACTGTGTACAATCTTAGAACACTAAGAACCACCACAATAGTAAAAACAACCTTTAATAAGATATGTTCACTAAATTTACAAAAAGTAGACTGGTAAGAGATATAGAAATAAAAAAATATTTCAAATCAATATCACATGAGCTATTATAAAGGTAAGAAGAGCTCAGGCATAGAGAGATTTGCCGTGGTAATCACAGAATGCTTCATGAAGGAAAATTAACATTTTGTCCTCGTAGAAGGATAAGAACTATCTCCATATGTATATAGACATATATAAAATGCAGCAAATCTAAAGAATTAGATGGGTCATGAAATATTAGAATATAAATTTCCAACACTATCCATCTATGCAACCTCTGGTAAGTTATTTAGTCTCTTGAAGCTCAGTTTTCACCTATGTGATGAAAGTAACATTAATAGTTTCTCTACAGGTTTGCTCTCAAGGTTATATGAAGTAATGCATTT
Source organism: Perodicticus potto (assembly GCA_963574655.1). Lineage (NCBI taxonomy): Eukaryota > Metazoa > Chordata > Mammalia > Primates > Lorisidae > Perodicticus > Perodicticus potto. The sequence goes on along the minus strand of CAUYRH010009532.1, from coordinate 27,507 downwards.
GACAGATTAATGTCAAATGTTCATTAAATGTTTGTTAATGTTCATTAAAACATAGTTGTTTACATTGTTACCGTAAGTTATTCAGAGGTGGCAATGTCTAATCCTAAAGCATAAATTTACACAGGTAGTTCAAGTACAGTGGCATTATTGGTAAGAGATGATCTGGAAAGAAGTGAACTTCTAATTATCCTTCAAATCACAGAACATAGGTAATATATAATTGTTTTTTTTTCCCAATAGCTACAACTGGAACTAATAAAGGATAGATAATTTGTAATTGGACCTTCATAGGTTTAAATCTTTATTATCTGCATTCATGTTTATCCAAATTATTTTCACAACGTTTCCTAAAAATTAATAATCCAACCGCTTACAACTTTTATATGTGTATATTTCTCCTCAATGTATCTTATGTAGCAACTTCGGTTCAAGCATTATTTGAAGGAACTATATTGATATATTTTCCCTGGCTATCACTGTAACTTAAGTTTCTTTTCATTTTGCTGTGTTTTTTGTTTTTAATTTAAGAGAAAAAATTTAGGAATATCCTGTAGAACTGATTGTTAAAAAAAGCAACATTGCAACACTTATTGATCTGTGGTAGGTCAGATAAAAATAATATGTAACATAATTTAGTACATTGTTGACACAACCTTTTCTTATTTTATTTGGTTATCCTTTTAGAGTGACTAGATATCCGGAATGCTTCTAGAATTCAAATTAATGCAATCCTTAGGACTCTGATATGCTTAGTTAAGAACATTATGAGAATGCAGAAGTGTTTTTGTCAGGACCCACAGAAACAATTCACACACTCATGTGATTTGAGTGTTTCTAATCTTGCCTATTAGCTGTCCATATCTTATACAGGCTCAAACTGACCCTTGATTTAGATATTTATAGAAAAATTTTAAAGGGTTTCCTTTGCAAGCTCTAAGAATTCCACATTTTATTAATTTCTTTTGCAGAATTATTGTGACAAGTGCTTTTCTAACTTCTCCTAATCTCTCTCAACATAGCATAGCATTTTACCCACATTTAAGATGCAATCACTTTCCATTTTATGTAGAAGATTGAAGTCAATAGAAGTGCTCCAAACTCAGCAGATATTTAAAGCTACTTAGTGTCACTCTTTGGAATATAAACTACTAAAAGAAAGTGCTCTTTCAGCTTTTGTATCTGTCATATTAGGACAAATTTTTGGGGCAAAGCATACAGGAACTAAGTAGCTCCAAGCTTTGAGGATAAAATGGGGCAGGGGATGCACAAGATGAGGGTTGGGGAGAGAGATTTAGTTTCAGAGGCTGCTCCTTGTGAGAGAAGCTTGGAAGCCCAGAGCAGGGCGCCGATGAGTGGGGCAAGGCCATGCCCATCAAGGAAAAGCGACGATATCCACTCATCACTTACTCACAGCTTCAAGGAGGTCTCCACAGTGATTGAAAGAGTGTAAGTCACAAATTTATTTGTTCAAAATTATTACCTTCCTTTACAACAGACATTAAAGCAAGAGGCCCTATTTCTGCTTAGTGTTGTAAAAAGTGATCTTGCTAATTCAAGCTTAGTTCAAGTCAGAAATGAGTTTTCACTCAATGGTGTAACTTACATTTACTCCTAGTCCAATTGAAATTTCTACCTAAAATCTTCTTTCCCCTTACTGCTCCTTAGAGGACTTTCCCAGCTACTGCCAAGCCAGAGGGGTGGCGTGTGTGGGCTTTGGTGTGTGTGTGTGTCTGTGTATGGGTGTGTGCATATGTGTGTGTCTTGGAGGTTATTGTTGGCTTTGATCTCTCCGATTGTCAATCCCATCATAACAGTGAACAGCAGCTGACTTCCAAATAATGAACTCTTTGGGCAGTTTGTCCAGATGGCTTTCAGAGATTTGGCTGCCATCTGTACAAAGCATCAGGAACCCCATAGAATTGTAGCCACCGGTCCTTTATTCAAAATTGAATGTCACCCACATCTTTCTGCAGTGATGCTGTACTCCACCATTGGCGTGGTGGACCACGCTGTCTCACCTTTCTTATGCTCAGAAATATGTGGATCTCTTCCCTCATTGTTGTCAGATTAGTGTTGACCACAAGAAAAATGTATAGAGGTAAATATAAAAAATGCGAAGTCTCCATCTTTTTATGGCTGAATAGTATTTTATGGTATACATGAATATGAATAGTATCCTGTATACATGAGATGCAGAGGTAACCAGTGGCTTTCAATTCTTCCACTCTCCTCTGCTCCATATGCATACATTTTCTTCCCAACTGCTGGCTTTCCTGGGAAACAGCATCCTCAGCTCCAGAATGGCCGTGCTAATTGTGGACCCACAGAGGTTGCTGCTATACTGAGAGATTGCATTCCCAGGGACCTCTGTACAAGTTTTCCTTTGATAGTTACACTTTTGACTCTGGAAAGTGCTTGATTTCTCTGCTAGTTGTCTGATTAGTTTCCCACTCTTTCTCTTATCTTCCAATCTCCGTTCTTCTCCATTCTTTTAAGACCTTCATGCCCCTATTCTCTTCTCCATATTTATCTAATACATAATAACTATACATCCTACAACATTGACAGCGACTCTCCTACTTGATCAAATTCTGATTGACTTGGTGGGAACACTTGCTACTTTCTTTCCTAAGCCTGTGACTATAGCCCACCCTGGATTTCAGGATGGTCAGAGATAGTGGTCAGGACCATTCTCCTCCCACCCCTGCCTCAGTATCAACAGGATGTTCCTGCTCCACCTACCCCCTTCTTATGGTTATCGGAGGTGTGAGAGACTCAGGGAGCAGAAGCCCTTCTGGTCTACCCCCTCTCAATTTCATTTTCCCTTTATAGAGGTCCATCTGTGCTATTCTTGTAGTATGTAAACAATTCTCATTACTACTGTATCATATCCGTATGGTATCTTTTCAACTCCAAGACAAGATTTAACATCTTTCTTCTGGCCATTGGGGGCTATTGGGGAAATAAAATTCAAATTAACTTCAGATGTGAAGTCTCAATGCATTTAATATTTATTTTGCTACAAATCATCCCATCATCGTCATTAACTCAGGTGGAGCCTGCTGCACTGGCTGATGATTTCCCTTACTTTCAGGCTGTAGCACATTGCTGTGGGAGAGGGGTCAGATCAGGTGCAGCCTTTAATCTTTTTGAGGAAGGGGAGTGATGGGATACAATTGGGTCAACACTATTTCAGTGTAAAAGATTGAGACTCGAACAACGTCCAGGATTCATCCTTAATAAGATGGAGTAAGGTGTGCAGAGAACAAATTCAAGGTGGACATTGGATGGAGCTGCAACTCTTTCTATTCTTCCACTCTTCCAAAAGAAAAGATTCATGCAAAAATGAAGTAAGCAGCAGGCTTCAGGGTCCTTCAAAAGGTAGAAGCAAAGAAGCTGAGAAATGTGACAGGGTGGCCTCTGCCTACTGACCTGTTCTGGCTTTTGTTATTGTCAACCACGTCAACAACTGAGTATTAAATGCTAGAAAGTACTTTTTTGTTTTTCTTCAGTTAAAATGTTCTCAAAGTCTCTCTCCTATTTGTATTTCTCTAACTTAATCCTTTGCAGCTACTTAGGTATTGAGTTTCTTTTCCTATTGTTTCACATGTAAACATCTTCAGAATTATTTTTATGTTTTTGTACATATATATTTACACATTTTGAAATAGTCATCACCGGAATTCTTCCTTCTGTGCTCCAGAAATAGTTCACATCTGCATAATGTCTTCTATTCTTTGTCCAAGAAGCTCTAATTGAATGGCCAGTTCAAGAGAGGGTCTTTATTGGCAGTTGGGCATTGTCTAGGGATTATGGTCATAACCTCTATCCGTGATACTTATTTCAGGTCCAAATGGACCGTGATTAATTTAAGACAACACTAGAAACAATGGATACTGAATCTACCTGATTGGCTCATTCCAAATTCAACCATGCTGCCTTGAGTCTTCCAAAGGAAACTAAACAAAGTAATTGCATTCTAAGTAAATCTGTCTGTTTAACCATTTAAGATTTGAGTTTGGGCTTCCAGTAAAAATGTTTATGCTGAGTATTCTTGACTTACTGTGAGGCAGAATCCTAATAAAACCATCTTAAATTGAAAACAGTATGTTGAAACTTTATTTAATACACTTCACTTACCCAACAGCATCACTTTGCCTTGTTAAACTTAAACATGCTCAGAACACTTATGCTATCCTAGAGTTCAGCAAAATTATCTAACAAATCCTATCTTATAATAAAATGTTGACTGTCTCATGGAATATATTAAATACATTACTGAATGTATATCCATCATAAAATCAAAAAATTTTAAATCGAACCAGTGAAAGTCAGGGACCCTCTGTATAAAATGTCATAAGTAATAAAAATGTTAGCAATCGTTGCCAGGCACTTTACATATGGTATTAAATGAAGCAATCTTAGATTACACATATGAAGTAAACATTTGAAGATATTTACTGCCCATGGGGTTAACCAACAAGCAATTTGCTGCGTGACTGTTTCATGCCGTGTATGTAATAGAACCCTAATCTGTATGACTCCAGAGCCTAACTGTACAGTCTACTGTATTCTTAACAGCCAATGGGCAACTTGCTATGGGTTTGCCAAAGCAAACTCTCCATCGACCACTCAGTAATGAATTGTAGTGATCACTAAACCCTTTCTGCCAGGTTTTTGGACTGGGGCATTCACATGCTGACTTTCTAGGGTCGTGTGGAGAGCTGCAAGTTCTCTATCTCACCCCAATAAGAATGCAGCAAACAGCACATTTTAAAGGAGAGGATGAGATCATTAGAAATAGATAACATTGTTCACCAACAATTGGCTTTAAAAATCCAGCATTTTGTATTTTTAATGAATTTTTCACGTCGAATAAAGAGAAATGGATACTCCATAATTTGGGAAAACCACTACTTAGCAGACCCTGAAGAAAGATATGGGAAATATCAGTTCTAATTCTGTCCCATCCTATGGTATTAGTCTCCATCAAAAGGAGCCTCATACCCTTCTTGTACCATAAAACCTTCTGTGACATTATTAGTCTATAGCGGTCGCTTTAATTTTAAATGTAATACGGGGGTTACTTACCCTAAACAATCAGATACATATTAAATGCTGGGAGGGTCAGTGACACTTTGCAGGAATATGTGAGCTGTACTGTTTTGGCGATATTTGTTTGTGGTATACATTGGTTTCTACAGAGAAAAGTATAATTTCTAAAATAAGAAGAAATATGTGAGCAAATCTTTTAAAATGAAAATGAATCCATGTCGAGAAGACAACTGATAAAGGGAATTTCTCTTTCATTTTGAGCTCTTCTGTGAGATCCAACATGCTCACACAAACAGCAATATTGATCTGAATGTTAACAACATCTGAAAATCTGTTTTTCAGATTTGTATATCAGTGTGCTAGATGATTTATGCATATTATTGTATTTATTTTAATAACCTAACAAGGCAGATAATATAACTCCCATTGTACATGTAAGAAAATGATGGTTCAGCGTGGTTTACGCTGTTGAAGTCTAGCCACATTTAAACTCCTGTGCAACTGGTCCTGGAGACTGTACTTTCCATCCTATGTCTGTACTTTAAACTGTGAATCTGTGCCCTGAGCATGGGCTGTAGCAGATCTTGAATTATTTGGATTAACTCCATCCCATTCTGCTTCTTTTTCCTTACTCTTTTCTACCGTCTTTGCTGGTTTGCCAACATTTCCCATGTATCCAGGGTAATTTTACACATAAGCTAGCCTGGCCGCAGTATATGTGTGAAGGTATTTTTGAATCAGAATAACATTGGAATTGGTAAAGCAGCTTTCTTTCATGAATGTGGGTGGACTTCATACAATCAGTTGAAAGCATGAACAGAATTAAAGGTCTTGACGCTGTCCCAGCTAAGGGGGGGACCTCCTGCCTGACTGCCTTTGAATTGAGACTTAGGTTTTCTTTTGCTTTCAAACTCCAATTGCAACTTGGCCTCTTCCTGGTCTTGAGCACTACTGGCCTTTGGACTTGAAATACAACATCAACTCTTCTTGCTTCTATTCTTGGGCCTTATGTCAGACTAGAACTTAATCCCCTACTCTCCTGGGTCTCCAGCTCACCCTGCAGATTGGGGGACTTGCCAGCCTCCATAAACACCTGAGCCAATTCCTTGTTCAGTCTGGCACCACAGAAGAAGTTTCAAACATCTATAGACCAATTACTTAAGATTGTACTATTGTATTTCTACAGTACCTTTTCTGTATTTATATATGTTTAGTTGCACAAACACCATTGTGTCATAATGGCTTACAGTATTTAATACAGTAACATGCTGTACAGCTTTGTAGACTAAGAGCTATAGGTTGTACCATACACCCCAAGTGTGTAATAAGTTATACCATCTGTTTTTGTGTAAATACACTAAGATATTCTCCCAATGGAGAATCAACTAATATCAAATTTCTCAGAATGTATTTTTGCAATTAAATGACATAAGACTGTAATGTATCTCTCTCTCTCATCTCTGACCTCAGCTCTGTTTCTCAGGAGAAATCTCATACACAATGTAATTCAGAGCCTCAATTCATAAGTATGTTGCTGAAGCCTATATTCCACACTGACACATTGCTCTTTCTTCCTGTTGACACTTTAATTCAAAGGAATTGTGTAAACACTTGATGGATTTGAAACGGAGAGGGAGAGGTGAATTTAGGCTTGTATCCCAAAAGCAAAGTTGAAAATTGAGAAACTCACAGGCATTCACAGAACTCAAGACCATGATAACATACTAACATTTCAGAGACAGGATTAATCCATAGCAAAATTTTAGGATTGCTCATCTTTTAAATTTTATCATTTTCTCCTTTCTATATTACCATGCAGGAGATGGTTACAATATCAAAAAGCTTAAAAGTCCTAGACCAGTGTTTCAGGGACTAAACTCCGAACCTATTCATTATATTCATACCTAGGCCTTTTATTCTCTAGTTGCTATTTTATTGCCTGTTTATCATGCTTTAACTTACTTGACTTTTTTTTTTTTTTTTTTTTTTTTGAGGCAGAGTCTTAAGTGGTAGCTCTTGGTAGAGTGCTGTGGCATCACAGCTCACAGTAAGCTCAAACTCTTGGGCTTAAGTGATTCTCTTGCCTCAGCCTCCCAAGTATCTGGGGCTACAGGCACCTGCCACATGCCTGCCTATTTTAGCTGGTCCAAGCTGGGTTTGAACCCGCCAGCCTCGGTGTATGCGGCCAGAGCCTTTGCCGCTGAGCTACAGGCGCCACCTACTTACTTGACTATTTTGAATAAATGCATTGTATAAATTTACCAGTCTTCTGTTATGTGCTTCCTGGTTTTCTACCACACATCCTTTCTACATTTGTGTATTACTTACATTCAGGCTGGACTCACAGATACAAACTTAGAATACCATTTTTTTTTTTTTTTGTCTAGAACCAAAGCTCGGATCATACCTTGTCTAAGACATTTATTGTAATGTAACCTTTGCCATTGGGGAATTACCACCAAGAGCGCAAACCAAAAGCTTAAACATATACCATATTAGACCTATCAGTGTTTACCTTTGCATATGGCAACAGGAGAAGAGATAGAGATAATCAGTTGCGAACTCAAAATATACTATGGAAAAGCCACAGTATTCATAAGCTCGGGAAACTCATACATATCATTCTTCCTTATGGTTTCACTAACTGGAAATATGATATACTCGGGAATCCAAGAGAGGTCCTGTTGTCCCACCCGTGAGTCATTTAAGTCAGTTCAATGACACCAAAGTATCTTTATGCACATTACGTACACACTGATTGCTCTAATCTCCTTAAATTCCCAATTTTCATATCTGTAATTAACACATCTCAATCTTCTATGTGAAAGAGTACTGCTCTTTTTCACTCTAATTCTTCATCGATAGTTTTAGACGTAGTAAATGGTACTTCCATTCTCCTAAATTTTCCATTCAAAAGTCTAAGGTTGACTTCTCTATTTTTCTTCACCAAACTTCAATTCCTCAAAATTTTCTGGGCTATACTTCAAAACTTTGCCAGACCTTTATTCACTCTTCCCTTTCTCCAGCAAAGCTGCCTCATTACAATTCAGTTACCCTGCATGACGTCTACTGCAACGCCCTTGTAAGTAGTTGGAATGAATGAGCAAGTTCAACTAAACTTGGAAGCTCATGCAACAAGGGAAATGAACAAGAGACATGAAAGGATCTGAAATTCGATCAGAACAGATCCTGAAAGGGCCAGGTCAAGCTTGCAAAGGGGCTCTATTAGAGTGAATGCGGTAGATTTTGTCTGAGATTTATTGGGAGAAGCATTTGATCGACTACATCCCCAAATTTGTAGCTAACAAGCAGCAATGAGAGTTTTCACGAAGCTCAGGTAACAATAGGGAAGCACACTGGGCGGTTTTAGAAGAGGTGCAGAGTGACCTTCTCATTCCGTTTAGATCACACAACCACGTGGTAAGTTCGCTTGTTTTCTGAATTAATGTCACTCTCGACTCCATCCGTCAACGAGCAGCTACTTTTTTGTTTCCCGGAGCATCAGAAGAAAAAGGGATTAAGGAACTCCAGAATAAAGACAACTTTGTTGTGAGCTAAAACATGTTCTTCCTACTTGTGCATTCTTAAAATTTCTTCTTCAAGGACCAGCCAGAACATGTCATCAACGAAATAAAAGTTAGCTGCTCCTTGCTTAAAACCTTCCACTGGCTTTGAATTAGATTCCTATTACTGCTGCAATGAGATGCTACAAAATCTGTGACCTAAAACATCAGAGATTTATTATCTTATAGTCATGAAGGTCAGAATTCCAAAACGAATCTCAGTGGGCTAAGTGTTGGCTGAGCTTCGTTCCTTTCCGAGGTGCCAGGCAGAATGTGTTCTCGTCTTTTGCAGCTAGCTGCTTGGACTTTTTTTGTCTTCGTCTATGGAAGACCAAGTCTTTCCCCATCTGCATCACTCTGACATTCTCTTTCTCCTTCTGATTCTACTTTGGAGCATCACTCTGACTACACAGTAGCTCACTCCTACTTGTAGGCCAGCTGGTTAGTAATCATGATTCCCCTTGAGCAAAACATAACACAACACATTTGCAGGTTCAAGAGATTAGGACCTAAATATCTGTGGGCCATTATTCTTCCTACCGCAGGTTTATAAGAAAAAAAAAAAAAAAGATGCAAAAGACTTCAAGTTCTGAATCTCTCTACTGCTTGGCTCCTAGCCAGCTTTTACACTGTACCTCAGACGGGCCTCTCCCTGGCTCAGTAAGCCCTGGTCACGCTGAACTTGGTGACCTTCTGATGTAACCAGGTGTCACCGGCCTGAGTATTTTGGCCCTTGTTGTTCCTTTGTGTGAAACATTCTGTCCCCGTAATTCACATGCCTGGTGCAATCTTACAGTTTAGTCCATTCCCACAGAGGGTCACATTTCGCCTTTCCAAAAAAACAGTTTTAAATATTATATTCTTTGAAATTATTAGGTCTTATTCCCTACATAGAATTTATTGCCTGTCAAACTTGCTTATTTCATTTATTCATTTGTTTTCTTGTTTAATGACATTCTGACATACTAGAAAGAAAGACGTGTGCAAATAGGAATCTTTTCCATTGTTTTAAATATTTTACCTCTGCAGTTGGATACTCTTACTAGCAAATTCTAAGCATATATTTGGTGCCTAAGTGATTTAATATTTTTTTGGAATAAATTTTAAGTGAATCACTAAACTAATCATGCACTTGCATTTCTTTTCTTTTAGCTGGGAAAGGATTTGCCGGTCTGATTTCTTTCTCTGTAGAGCCAGCTTCTGTTTAAAAAGGAAGAAATCTTCACTTCTTTGAGCCCTCCACAGTACCACGAATCATTCCTAGGAGGGTCTTTTTAGCTCACAACAAAGTTGTCTTTATGCCGGAGTTCCTTAATCCCTTTTTCTTCTGATGCTCCGGGAAACAAGAAAGTAGCTGTTCGTTGACGGATGGAGTCGAGAATTACATTAATTCAGAAAACAAGAGAACTTACCACATGGTTGTGTGATCTAAACGGAATGAGAAGGTCACTCTGCACCTCTTCTAAAACCGCCCAGTGTGCTTCCCTATTGTTACCCGAGCTTCGTGAAAACTCTCATTGCTGCTTGTCAGCTACAAATTTGGGGATGTAGTTGATCAAATGTTGCTCCCAATAAATCTCAGACAAAATCTACCGTATTCACTCTAATAGAGCCCCTTTGCAAGCTTGACCTGGCCCTTTCAGGATCTGTTCTGATTGAATTTCAGATCCTTTTATGTTTCTTGTCCATTTCCCTTGTTGCATGAGCTTCCGAGTTTAGTTGAATTTGCTCATTCATTCCATGACCCTGGCCACCTCGGCCCTACCTCCCCATGTTCTTTCAGGTGCTCAGTCTATACAGATGGGAAGGTGCCTGTGGCTCAAAGGAGTGGAGCACCAGCCCCATATGCCAGGGTTGGCAGATTCAAACCCATCCCTGGCCAGAAACTGCAAAAAAAAAAAAAAAAAAGAAAGAAATTATACAGATGGGAAAATAAACTACATTTCTTTCCCATTTCAGTACGTTTATTATAATTTTTAAGAATTTCATATACCCAAAGGCCACCTATTTCCTGTTAAGTATTGTCTTTTTTTTTTTTTTTTGAGACAGAGCCTCAAGCTGTCACCCTAGATAGAGTCCTATGGCATCACAGTTCACAGCAACCTCCAATTCCTGGGCTGAAGTGAGTCTCTTGCCTCTGCCTCCCAAGTAGCTGGAACTACAGGCACCCGCCACAATGCCTGACCATTTTTTTTTTTTGGTTGCAGCCGTCATTGTTGTTTGGCGGGCCCGGGCTGGATTCGTACCTGCCAGCTCAGGTGTATGTGGCTGGTGCCTTAGCCCGTTGAGCCACAGGTGCCGAGCCTCAGCAATGTCTTTTTAGAAAATGGCAGGTACTGGTGCTCAATTCATATTAGCTTAATTAATCAATGCTTTTAATACATGCACTTAGAAACCTGTAGGACTTGGCAGTTAGATAAAAATGATTAATTTGTGTTAGTCTGTTTAAAAGAATGAAACTTTCTTGACTTGGTTACTAAACACATATTTTACTCTAAACTCTACAACAAGTGCCAAATTTTAATTTTGTTCCTAGTGGTAAACATAGGTGTACTGACTGTCCTGTTTGTTTTGGTGCAAATTTATTACAGGTGCCTCCATTTACTTCTCCTTGTGAGAAGAGCTTGGATTTGAAAGCGATGTTTTATTGGTGCAGTGCAAACTTTGGCAGCATACACTACACACTGCCCTATAGCACTTGTTTTTCATTAATCTCAATTTCACTGGGACAGATCCCATTATATGGGGAACTCCCTGAAGAATTTGAAGTCTGGGCCAATTCTCTTCTATATTCTGGAGTGCAGTATATAATATTTATATAGTTCTACCATCTGAAGAACTCAGAACACTTGATAAATATCACCACATTGATCCTACCCACTTTTCTGAACAGTAAATGGTAAGAATTGGCATCACCATTTACCAGTGAGGAAAAACAAAACAGTGAGAAATAAAATGCAAGTATTTGAAAAACCAAAAGGAGGGATAAAAAATGCCTTAGTCACAGTTGAAATACAAGTTTTCCTGAGTCCCTGAAATTTATCTTTTCTGTCAATTATATTATCTTGTTAGCTTTAATATTAAAACATCAGTTGTTTTTACCTTCCTGACTTTGTTGTTTTAGGCAATATTAACATGGACTGTAAGTAATTTTGTTGATTGCAAGTCTGGAAAATATATTATTATTTCTCTTGAAATGTAGTTTGTGTCTGAAATCCATCTAGTTCTGCTCTTCCCTCTTATGTTCAATTGAGATTCACAGCAAAGCAATTTAACATGTATTGACTCCTTAACATTACCAGAAAGAAAGGTAAAGACCAAACTAAAATTAAGATTTTGACACAATCACATTGTTGGATAAAAGAAGATATGCTGGAATCCAGGCTTTCATATTTGAATAATTTCATTACTATAATATAATTCAGAAGCCAGAAGGGATTATTAATATATTTAAAGGCCATTGGCAACAATATGGCAAGGGAATATATATTTCAGAATACTTCTTCTTTTACATGGATTTTGTTGTTGCTGCTGCTATTGTTTACTTTTTCTACCTTTGTATTTTGTATTTTTATTGCTTAGCATAATCTTGAATGAATTTAGTAACAATGGATCCTAAAATGGGTATATTAATGTATTTGATTGCTTCTGACATCCTAAAATAGACCTCTAATGCTATGGTTTAAGTGATCTAGAACCATTTCAGTTATTTAAATAGTTTTTTGAATTGCGATATCTCTTAACGTCTCAAGATTATTTCAAGCAATCATGGGTCATTCTACTGAGCTGGAAACTGGGAGAATATTTAAGATGTTTGAGCAGGGAAAATAATATTGTAACTTCTTCATTAAAATGTTTATTTACAGATAAAAGCAGATTATGAAACACATCTATAGCATCTTTGAAAAATTTTTGTAAAGTGAGTGAGTACATTCATTGTGCCCATGAGTATGACTTTAATCAATTCCTTACAACCTGAAGGACTGATAATTCAGAGTCCAACAATTTTTCCTGTATATTGTTATTGAAACTGATAGTACAGATTATATTTGTGATTGACACAGACATCACCAGGTTCTTGATGGTGCAGAGGAGCTGATGTGGAAACAATGGCACAAGCTGTCACCTCTGGATGGTAAACTTTAGGAGGGCAGGTGTGTTCTCTCTCTCTCCTCCTGTTAATTGATATATTATGAGCTTCTAGCATGCGAACACACTAGTCTGAATGCTAATGCTGTTTAATTCTATTGCTGTTTCTCGTTCCTGTTATCTTCAAGTACCAGCTAACCACAATCCTCTCAATTCTGCTCTCCTCCGGAGGAACCTCATTTCCACAAGGTTCTGCTTTCTTTAAAGCTCAGAAAGCCCCAAAGGGGCAAACCTGTACTATGTAAAGTTCATCACATTATTCGGTTCATAATGTACTCTTGCTAAATACTATGTTTCAATATTTCCCCAAATGCCTATTTCCTCTTTCAAACTATTTCACTTCTGGCCTGATTTAAGCACCTGCCTCTCTGGAGGAGATGGGCTCTCAGCTTCTTTGGCAATGCCATTCTCTGTTGCACCGTAATTCCACTCTTTTTTTGTCCCTTTTCTTTATAATTTTTTGCTTGTCAATTGACAAATTATACTTTCATATGTTTTAGGGCACAAAGAGATATCACAATTTATGAACACAGTATGCAATCATTTAATCAAGGTAACTCAGGTGTTCATCCTTTCAAATACTGAGAGCATTTGAAATTTACCCTCTTGACATTTTGAAATGTACAACACCTTATTGTTTATTATATTCAATACACTGAATAAATAAATATTCAAATTTATTTCATTTCTCCTATCTAATTGAGGTTTTGTACCCTTTGACCTTTATAGTCTACTTTCATTGAGCATTTTGGCATCAGGCTCCAGGTGTTCTCTATAAAACTCCGGCCATAATTGTAACTGAGAGGTCAAAGACCAAAAACAAATGATTGTCTGAAACATGAAATGAAAGGAAATGGAGTCCAGGTTCTGTGTGGGCAATGTCAGCCTTTATTCCGCTCGGGGGCAAGTGGGCTGGGTTCGAGAAGGAAGTCAGCCGTGGGTTAAGGTGGCTGGGAGTTTTAAAGGGTCAGGAGGGTAAGGGTTGGCACATTTCTTCTTTCTTAGGTGGGATATTCTATTTGGGAGGGTTGATTCTATCTGGGCGGGTCAGTCCTCTTTGGGCAGATCCCTCCCTCCATTTGATCTATCAGTAACCTTTTCAACATAGAGTTGGATGATACATTCAAGAATCTAGCCTTACAATTCACTGATTTCCTAATTTTGAAATTGTTATTTTTTAGATATTACCCTGTATTGAAATTCTCCACATTGAAATTCTTCAGTTGCTGAAAAGTTAAATGAAAATATCTCAGTTTATGGGGTGGCACCTGTGGCTCATTGAGTAAGGCGCTGGCCCCGTATATGAAAGGTGGCGGGTTCAAACCCGGCCTCGGCCGAACTGCAAAACAGAAAAATAGCCGGGTGTTGTGGTGGGGGCTTGTAGTTCCAGCTACTCGGGAGGCTGAGGCAAGAGAATCGCCTAAGCCCAGGAGTTGGAGGTTGCTGTGAGCTGTGACATCACGGCACTCTCCCAAGGGTGATAAAGTGTGACTGTCACTACCAAAAAAAAAAAAAAGAAATCTCAGTTTATGAATGTAACTCTCCATCCTGCCAATTCCTCATTTTGTTATGTTATTACATTAGTCTTTTATTTCACTGGGGCTCTTGTATCTTTCTGACTTTGTTTTTTCTTTTGACCTGGGCTGGTTTTGAACCCACCACCTCTAGCTTATGAGGCCAGCGCTCTACTCCTTTGCTTTGAGCCACAGGTGCCACCCATCTTTCTGACTTTTTAGCTCAAACTTGTGGACCTCTTGTAGTTTTTACTTCTTCATTAAGTTGCCTGGAAAGCACAGTCCACCATCTCATTCTCAGGGGCACTCAAAATGTTCTCCTCTCCTTTTAAAAAATTCCTTTCATTTACTTGTGGAAGAGGGAGAGTCTGTTCTAAAATTTCCAAAATCTGTGGAATTGCCATTATGGAAAATAATAGAATAATAATATAAACATATATAGTTATAGTGCTAAATCCAGTTAGGTAACATATCCAATTCTGGTGCATATCCAATTAATTAACATGTCTAATAATTTCACTCCCACTGTCATTCCTATACTACTATTTTAATATGTCACAACTAGGCTCAACTTTTGGAGAAGGCTTCTACTTTTTATTTCTGCTTATATTCCATCCTTCTTTTAGAAAATTCTCTATACAGTGGTGAAATAATTTCTGTCAAATACACATGTAAACATGTTGTGCCCATGCTTGAAAAATTCAGTAAGTAGCATTCCTTTTGTTAAAAAGTTAAATTTTAACAATCATATGGAATAAAATAACTCCCCATCACACACATACAGTCAGAATCAGTTCCACATATTCTCCCATGGTGTGAAACTAGACTCTCATCAGGCCTCTGACTCATATTACCTCTAACTTCCACCACTCCAGTTTCTTGTTTTGTTGTATTTTTTTTTTTTAATTGTTTGGGATTCACTGACAGTGCAAAGAATCAGGTTATATGGATTTTGGTTGTTAGGTTAAGTCTTTCTTGTGTTTGTGTCCCACAGCCAAAGGGGTACCATACACCGTGCCCCCCTCCCCCTCCCTCCTGCCCTCCTCCCATCCCTCATTCTCCCACCCCCCACCTTGTATTAGATCATCTACTGTCTTCATATTAGAATTGAATTGCTGCTGCCACTACAGCCTGCACGGCCAGGCGGCCTCTGAGTGATTGCAAACTCATGCTGCTTCTCCACTGTTTTCATCCTCCTCGTGGAGTCCTGAAGTCTCCCACTGCCTCCCCGTGCCCGTGATGTGTTCACTCTGGGTAGGAACCATAAGCCAGAGGGGTCTGGAGTCTTCTCTCCCCACTTTCACCATGCCTGGTTGCAGAGAGGTTGTCTCTAGTTCGCCTTCTTGCTCCGCCCCCCACTCTATTTTGTATATTTTTCTCCAGCATTAACAACATCTTTACAATTCTCCAAAAGCAAAATGACATCGCCTGTGACTCCCTGCTATTGACAGAATTGTCTCTTTGCCTGGAATGATCTTTCCAATAATGTGTCATGAGTGAATTGTTACACATCTTTCCCAGATCACTGTGACCCAATGAAGCCTTTATCTATCTCTGAGGTATCGGTATTTTTTGTGATATATGCAGTTTAAAAATATTTTTCTGTTGAATAAGAATTCAAAAAAAAGCTTATTGTGTACTTTAATTGCTGTCGTGGTGCACTTTGCTGTTGTTATTTATAGATAACATTCTTCTTATTAGCATAAGAGATTCTCGACCAATTTTGTCTCATTTTAACTTCTGAAATTCTAGGGTATAGCTCGGTGCTTGGCAACTAATAGGACCCCATGAAATAGTTAGCAAATAAACCATATTAATAAATATTGAATAAGCAACATTAATATTTATGACAGAGATTTTATGGACTTGGTAATTTCAGGACATTTCTAGACATAGTAATAAGGGTTTAATGACATTTTATTATTAGATCTAAATAATTGCAAAGTTTACAATTCACTGTGAATGGGAAATGCGTTCGCAGTGGGTTCTTACTGCCTCTACTTCTGAGTGATCTTTAGCCAGTGATGGATTATGCAAATCTCAAATGAGGCTTTTCCCTGGGTCCTGAAGGAATTAGATACTTTGTACACTGTATTATAAATGCCTTACCTCAATTTATGTTTTCAGAATGTATCAGTGTAAAACCTGCTGGTGAGTTGCCTGTAAAAAAAAAAAAAAAAGAAAAGAAAAGAAAATATTTGGAACTGGTTTATATTCCAACATGATAGGTAGAAAAAACAACTTTCTCTTATGACTGATTTTGCCAGTATCAATAGATTTTTCTAACTACTGTCACACATTCTAATTTAAAACCATGTTGCTCCTCTCAAAGATGAGAACTGGGAATGAAAGGCAAGTTTTAAACATAGATTACTCTACACTCTTAGAATTACCGCTGAGTGTATAGAAAAATGAAAATGCCATTTAAAAGTTCAGGGCATGTCTGATAAGAAATACAGAGCTCAGGGCGACACCTGTGGCTCAAAGGAGTAGGGCACTGGCTTTATATGCCAGAGGTGGTGGGTTCAAGCCCAGCCCCAGCCAAAAACTGGAAAAAAGCAAAAAAATAAGAAAAAAAATTTCCTAAAAAAAAAAAAGAAAAGAAATAAAGAGCTCAGAAAACCATTTCTCCTGATAAACTGACATTTTAAGTATATTTCATAGGAACAATAACTGTACTTTTTAAAAATTTTTTTTAATTTTTTTTTTTTTGGCCAGGGCTGGGTTTGGACCTGCCACCTTGGCATATGGGGCTGGCACACTACTCCGTTGAGCAACAGGTGCTGCCCTGTACTTTTTTTTTAAATAAAAAAAATACACTACTCAAAATAGTTTCCCATAATTGATGAATTTGTGAAGTGTAATGCAGCTCATAGACTTGTGTATCATTGAATAAAATTATCAAAATCCTGAAAAGAAAAAGTGCAAAATAAGTGAAAACAATCTCTTCGCTTTATTCATCTCTCTGTCTTTCTTTCTCCCCATACATATGTGGGGATGTGCATATATGTGTGTGTATGCCCATGGCTAGATGTGATAGAAATATCTTTTAAAAATGGGCTGGAAAGGAAGGTAATTTGCAAAATGTGGATTCCTTTAGTCTTGTCTTTATTTTGGATTGGTAAAAGATGAGGGAAAACACCTAGGTAAGTTTACTTTCTTGTAAGAAAGATAGGAATTTTGGGTTTGGTAACTTACCTCTCTATTTTCAGTGACTTATCTGGGAGGAAATCTAAGATACCTCCCTAAAAAATGATAACTTGAGTCATCTTTTGTAAAAGGTAATATTGAAGTTCTCATGGGCTCCAACAAAGGATTCCACTATGCTGTATCTCCAGAGTCCCATATGTTCATTTATTATTTAAAAACACATTCCCTGAATCATTTTGATGGACTAGGAACTGTTGAAACAAATAAAAATAAAAATCATCTCCATCCACAAGAACTTAGTTTATTGATGGAGACAAGTATTCTATACACTTGAAGTGTTGCAGCAACAATTGGGACAGGTTCATATGGGACACAGGGAAAAGATTTCCCAACGATGGTCTCAGATGCTACTATCAAAGGAACAGGATCCGAAATGAGATGTTTGATGCTTGATCCAGGCAAGTAAAGCCAAGGGAGGCCATTAAAGAAAGAGTCAGTATCATGTGCAAAGACATGAATCAGAGAAACATTGATGTATTGAGAAAAAAATACTCTTGCTTGAAGTGACAGAAGAATGTTGTATCTTTAGGATTTTAGTAGTGGAAGACAGAGCTGGAATGGAAGCCAGTTAGCTAAAGACTGCTCCTTACAGAGACAGTGTGGGAGCCACTGTGGAGAGTGGTGGATGAGTATGGGTCAGGGATTGATTATAAATACGGGGGATTCTATGACCAGTTACTTCCGGTTACTTACCGGTGAAGACCTTGACTGCATAACTAGCAAGAAATGGTATGATCAGGTTTATATTTGGCAATATCATCAGATAATCAGATTGAGACTGGATGTTATACAGAACACCAGTGTCAGGGAAACTAATTTGAAAACTATTGCACTGGACCTAGCAGGGCAATATGAGGATTTGGGTTAAAGAAGTGAGTGAAATGAAGGAAAAGGGATCATTTGTCATTTATTTAGAAATTAGGGTACACAGGACTCAATACATACGTGTGGTGGTGGATGAGGAGGAAGGCATTGAATCTGGTTTGTTTTGGCTTGCAACTTTACCACTGGGTAGAAGATGGGGTAGCAAATAGAGACAGTGATAATGAGTTTAAATGAATTGTAAATACTCTCAGTATTTTCATGAGAAAGTTTATAAAACCGTTACTTGAGATTAGAGCGGTATCATCTGGTACATGTGGTACTCAAAATATCCCAGAAGAGGGCTTAGCACACTGTTCATTAATGTTTTTATTATTTTTGTAGATGACATCTTTGAGATTTAAATAAATCTATGACTCCTACCTACAAAATTTTGTATTCAGTACGAGGGGATTCATGTACTTCTAAGAATATTCTTTGGCCCTAGTTTAAAATCTCTTGAGTTACATGAAGAAAGCAGAAATACTAATAAAGCTCTCAGGGAAACTACTCAGTAAACCATTAAAAACATTGATTTCAATGTTGGCTAAACATGTTTTCTGTGATGAGTTCATCTCTGTTGGATATTTCTCTTAAAGAATAAACTGTTGACTCTGTAGATTAGTGCATTAGTCCATATAGCATGATTTCTCAATATATTAAAAAGCACTTTCAAGAGAAAACAGTTGAAAAATATTTTCTAAGTCAGGGGATTGTTTTGTCTTTTGTCACAAATTATAAGCTCTTCAAGAAAATTCATAGTGATACTTGTTCAAAGCCTAAGCTACATTTTTTAAAAGCTTGTGTAAATAATCCTGGTATTTGATGCTTAATTAAGACTTTTGGCATGGCCATCAAGCTCCTTGCCAATATAAAACAATTTGCTCCCTAGCTAAAAATAGTTTTGACTACATTGAAATTGACAAGGAACCAGTGGTTGGGGAAGTTTGTTGACTACGATGTCCCAATTTTGTAAATGAAGGTATACATCAGGCTCCAGTTGGTACATTATTTGTGAAGTTAGGAATTATGCCAATTTCTATAGCTGATGCCAGGATCTATAATTTAGTCAGTAAAGAGAAGACAAATGCTGGAGACACATCGTAATAGTGGAGAATCCTAAGCCCTGGAATAGAACTGATCCAAGATGAATGTTCCTGCTAGTTTCTGTGCTGCCTCTTCTCCCCTGCTCCACTCCATTAATTTCTGATTATCTTAATTAAAATAACATTTCTGAAATATCATATGTCAAACTAAAACGAGGTGAGGAAAAAAGATGGGAAGCTGGGAGTAAGAATCATCTGATGATATTCTTCTGCTATTTGAACCTAAGTGCTCTCTTTTTACATAGCCCCAGTATTGCTTCACTTTGCTTTGGAGAGGCTAACATTTTGGTATATCATTTTTCTTAATGTATTCTGTAAAACATCTCTGTAAATTAAAAGGTGAAGACCAGCAAGTAAGAAAAAACCTTCACAGTGAAAAATTACAAATATATTTAATTGTACATAGTAACAGTTAAGAGGAGAAGAGTTTCAGAAATGGTTTCAGATCTCAAAGAAATCATCAAGTGCATACCAATTTATCAAGTGTATTGTACAGAGATACAATATATCATTTCGCTGTGCTCACTTCCCTTCCTTAGAACTTTTGGGCCCAGATCAAAGGGTGATTCTATCAGATCTAAGACTCAAGCACCTATCTCAATATCTAAATATCCTTATATAAATATATAGCATTTAATTTTCAGACCATTATTGCTCTGAAAATTTTTAATCCAATTGGAACACCCAATTATATAGCACAGTATCCACTGAAGCAACAATTTATTGGTCTGCATCATTATTTTTAATTGGGTAGCATTTCTGGAGCAGAAAAAGAATATTTACATAAATAAGCAAGAAATCAAACAGTATATGCTAATTAAAGCTAAAAAACAGTGGGAAACACAACCACTTTGCACATAATTATTCTGAAAATAAAATAATATTCATTTAAGAAAGGTTGCTTTGCTTCTACTTCTAGGGGATTTAGTGGGAATATTTATACTTAATCTACCATTTGTGTTCAAGGATCCTTCTGGATATTTTGTACCAAGTTCATCCATAGTCGATAATAATATGTTACTTTACCATAACTATGAATATAAGTGTGTGATAAAAATCAGTAAAATCTGAATGAAAAAATTGATTTATACTTGTAAACATCCAATTACTACTAGATTTTAACAAGTGCAGCTAACGTTCGTTACTGTACACATTAATGATGAAGCATATATAATATTGTTGCACAAGAACTAATATGGCTTGGCAGCCACTTTTTATGTAAACAAAGAGGAGACAGTGGAATTTCTGTATCGCTGGGGAATGATCTGATATAGCACGTCTAATTCACAAGAGAGCAGTGATTAATTAATTTTCACACCAGCATCAAGTAGCTTTGAACAGTTATATCTAGCCATGTGAACTTGGGGAATTCTTACTTTTTTTGTGTTCAAGTTTCCTCTTACGGAACATGATATTTTTAGAATTATTCTGGGATCTAATAAACATGAGGCGTTTTGAATAGAAGTTGGCATTGGGTGGACCCATGGTAACTTTAAGTCTTTCCTCATTGTCTCATTAATCTTATCATTTTGACACTGGAAGTAAAAAGACCTTAGCCTTGTTTGCTTCCTTTCTGATCCCAATTTCAATATAGATAAAATGAGAATAATAATTCCTGCACTTTCCACCACATAGAATTACTTTGAAAAGCAAATACCATTCTGGCAGAAGTCAAGTGTAATATGAAAAAGCTCAGCTTTAGAATAAGGCAGACCAGGTGTCAAATTCCCGTTACTGGATATTCCCCCCTGGAACAATGTGAATGAAATTATTAACATGCAAATGTTATCTTATCATATCGTCTGTTAAATCTTTTAATATTATTCTTACTATATTTAGAATATAGTCAATAATCTTCAAATTTATAGGTTAAAGCCTTGTATGAAGTGTGCCCTTCCTATACCTAACACCATCTCAGGCCTCGTTCACATCACTCATGAGACTCCAGCCCCACTGAATTTCTTTGACTTTTTTTTTCTTTGTCAGAAATTTTTCCACATTGAGAATTTTAAACTAGTTTAGTTTCACCATTTGGATTAAATTCTTCTCCTTTTACAATTTGCTTTTTTGACTTTTATTTATTCTCAATTGTAACTTTCCCAATTACGCCTTCTTTACCTGAATTTGTTCAATCAAGCAAAGTAATTTTATGATGGATTTGTTCATTGTAGTATTATTATGCTTTATTACATATCCGAACATATAAATATTGTTTGAGTAAACACATGCTTGTCCGTTTTCTCTGTTCTCTTCAAGAAGATGAAGACAATGTCCATTTAGATCACAGTTGAATGCCCAGGTTCTAGCACATAATAATTTCTCAAGAAACAGTGCTGATAGAATTCACATTATCACATGAGCCTTCTTGTCTTTACAAAGGAAAAGATGGATATTAACAGTCTTATCTTGCAAGATTATTTATACGTATAAATTGGAAGGAATGTATGTATAAATACCCTTCCTATAGCACCTGTCAAAAAACATAACTATCATTCAGAAATAATTGTTTAAACCAGTCAAGTGCCTTAAAAAAGGAAGCAGTTATAGAATAAATAGTACATTTGAAATCAGCACATTATTTTCATTCTGTCTGTCAAATGGGTGAGAACTCAGAAGGGTAGCACAAACACAGACAGACTATTCCACCATGGCACAAATAGTATTAAAGAAAAAAACTTACAGGCAGAGATCTACCAGAATGCATGATTCCTAAGCTATGATTGTCCCAAAAAAGGAGATCTCAGGATGAACTAGACACAACTAGCCCAAGGGTTTTAGCTGGAAATCTAAAGAGAGAGAGTATTGGTTAGAAAACACTCTACGTATTTATGGGGGGGGGGGATAATATAAACAACGTCACAACAAGGGCAGTTTCTGAATGAAGAAATTACAAACGGGGAGATCTCGGAGCCCAGCGGCTGATATCAGTTTCTTCTTTCTTTGAATTAACTACCAAACTCAAGGAGAAAATTAGCCATCAGTGGCACGTAGCTTTGTCTCTCATCATGGAGATAATATTTCATCGTTCCCTGTAGGGAAGGTACTGGATTAGTCCTCCTGGGGCTGCAATTAATCTTCACTGCGATTCCTTCCTCTCCATTATTTATTTGGTCATGCAGAGTTCTTTTTGAAAATCACTGTGGCTTCATTGTTATTTTTTAACATCTCCAAGACTAAACGCCATATTTGGCATCACAGAGATGCTTAATCAATGTTTACCAAATAAAATAACTGTGGCTCATTCAGGAAGGAAGGAAGGTCTAGGATTCTCCCTTGAAACATGACAGTCCAGAGTTCCCACAAAGGTTATGCTCTTTTATTGACTGTTGGACCATGGAAGATCAAGTTTCAGTTTATTTATTGATAATGGTATGCAATTCTCAGGATTAAAGGATGATTAAATAGAAAAATACATTTTAAAACATGCTTAATCATATTCCTGGCATCTGATAAGTAAAAGTAAATGAAAACCCTTACCAGGGGAATTAATTCTCCTATTGTTAGTTCTCAGATATTAGTGTTATCGAGAGGCCTGTGTGAATGCTTTGAAAGAGCAGAGAGGTGGTTTGTGGCCATATTGGAGGAATGCCAGTGAGGAGGGGGAACAACCTGGAGACGATGGGAACAAGAAGGTCCAGACACTGGAACTGACTTTCTAGGTGGTAAGGCAGACTCTGAAAATACGTGGCTAAACAGATGTGGTTTGTTTTTAACACATCAGAAATGTTTCTTCTCTGCTGTTAATGCCTGGTTACACTGGTGGAGGATTGTGAGACTGATTGATGATTTTTAATTCACATCTTTACTAACTTTGTACATACATGGTTATATTTCTGAGATTGTTTTAGGAATTTCTTCCTCTTGGATGTGTCCAAAGAAGAAACCTCTGTTTATTACTTGTGTCAAATTTACAGAGAAGGAACAGCCGCCCATTTTGTTCCAATATCACTAAATTATATTGTCCATAAAGCAGTGTGAACAAGTCTGCTAGTCTTCCAACCTTATATATATATAAATATTTGTATCTTATATATTATATTCATACGTTTACGTATATATTTTATATATTATATTTATCTATTTTTAACCTATGTCAGTATTTATTTTTGTTTTGTAGTATGGCACTTAAAGACATGATTTCTGGAATTAGTCAACTTTTGTGCCATTAAGCAAAGTTTTTGACCTTTCTAAACATAATTTCCCTCATTAGTAAAATAGTAATAATAAAAGCTCTATTGTATTGGTTTGTAGTGAGGATCTAATCACATCATGTACGTAAAGTGGCTGGCATTCAGTACATAAGTAAATTTTGGTCATATGATTGTCACTAGGATAGCAAGCTACAAAATTCTTTCATATTTACTATTCAACTGATTGTTAAAATATTGCTTTGAAGTAAATATAACTCATCACCATTAAAAAAAAAAAACTTATGTTTAAAAGAGTTTATCTTATGCTTCCTCTTATTTTGGGAGGGGTGACAAAATCAAGAATTGATTCAAGCATAAAAATTAGGATCTCAAGCTTTTTCTACTTTTATATCTGCTATGTATGTGTGTGTGTGTTTTATTGAAACATTGAATTAATAATTGGCAAGTCTGTTAATGGAAAAAATGAAGAAGGGAAATGTGTTAATGGTTTTGTTAAATTTAACTAACTTGTGTTAAGTATCTAGTAAAGGTAAGGCAATAAATATATGATTAACAAATTTTTGACCCCAAACCTTTATATTCTATTTTGGGAGACAGTTATTTATAAAGTAGATGGAGAGCACTAATATAAGTACCCAAATTGTCATAAGGAAACAAGATGTTGACTCTGTTGGAGATGGAGGAGTTGAGATAAAACACAGGGTATCGTGAAAATAGTGCTGCAGAAAACAATCTAAAGCAACGTTTTCAAAGAATGGGTAGAGTTTTTCACATGAGGTGTGATCTCAGGTGGTGAGGAAAATTGCCAAGAAATAGATGTAAAAGGAACATCATAGTTCTGAAAGCACTAAAAAGTGACATTTAGACATTTGCCAGAGACTTAAGAAGTCAGAGTGGTAAAACTGAGGCAAAAACATACCTCTGCAAAAACATACCTGCTCTCAGACCCTGATTACCAAATGTATCTCACTCCTACAATTCTGCTTCTGAGACAAAGTATACCTTCCCAAACAAACAGTGCATCTAATTAACAGTTCAAATTTTTGAAAAAATACATGACCATTTCAATAGATGTTTAATAAATTTCAATATTAATTTATGATAAAATTATTAGTAAACTAAAATTAGAAAAAGTTTATTCTGATAAATATAGAGTATCTTTAAAAAACTGTAACCAACATCACAGTTTAATTTTGAAATTATAAAGGTCTTCCTTTAAATTCACCAATAAGAAAAAGCAGTTCAACAGCTGTATGTCTTTTTTTCTTTGAATTGAAATCTCTGAACTTTTCATTAAAGCAAGATAAATAAATAAATTTGTATAGATTGATAGAGTTGTTATGATTTTTAGGTGATATTTTTGTGTATAGAAAATTTTAAAAGGCAAAAGATATTATGTATTTCACAAGAGTTTTGCAACATTGCTGACTACCACATAAGGCAGAAAAATCAATTGATTTTTACATACCAACCAAAAAATATTGTAAAAATGTAGTAAAAATTATTTGAAGAAAAAGTTTCATACCATAAAAAAGAGAATAAATATATGATCAACAAAAACTGATAAAATTGTTAAATCTGTAGGAAATTCATTAGAGAATAGATCGAATCTATTGATATACCGCCTGAGTAAGAGTACTCAATATTGTAAATATGTCAAGCCTCTTCAAATTGATTTGTAGTTTGAAATCTCAATCCAATTGCCACACATGTTTTAGGGGAATATTTTTCTAAAATGTATATGAAATGAATCAAGAAAAGTCAATTATTTCCAATACACTCTTACAGGGGAAGAGCATGGAAAAAGGACTTGTCCAAGTAAATATCATTACTTATTATAAACCTATATAAATTCTGACAAAACAGTATTGGCATAGACAATAGGACACCCTGAAATAGACCACACACATGGACGGTTGATATAAAGCAAGCGTCATTGAACAGCACTTGGGAATAGAGAATCTTTTCAATAATTGTTGATGTAATAATTGAGCATCCAGAAGGGAAAACGGAAATTTGACTGCTACTGAAGTTCATTTCAGGTCATCTAGATACCTAGTAAAGGTTTAGCAGGTGACATATGAGAGTATCTTTGTGACATCAAACTAATGGATGTTTTCTGAAAACACAAATCATGAAGAATGTGAGTAATAAATCCAATACATTTTGCTCTTCATCTCTAAAACAATTTGAGAAAAAGAGCAATCATGCAAGAATACAGGAAGTTAGAATCCAGTTAAATACAGTTTTAAAATATACCTTAGCCAGGCTCGGCACCTGTGGCTCAAGCGGCTAAGGCGCCAGCCATGTAGACCTGAGCTGGCGGGTTTGAATCCAGCCCGGGCTCACCAAACAGTGACGGCTGCAACCAAAAAATAGCCGGGTGTTGTGGCGGGTGCCTGAAGTCCCAGCTACTTGGGAGGCGGAGGCAGGAGACTCTCTTGAGCCCAGGAGTAGGAGGTTACGGTGAGCTATGATGCCACAGCACCCTACCGAGGGTGACAGCTTGATGCTGTGTCTCAAAAACACACACACACACACACACAAAACCTTAGCCAATATCGCATGTTTATGAATACAATAATGTAGAAAACAGAGTGACTTCTAAATATTAAGTTTAAGTTAGTTAGCTGGTGAAAGAAACTAGTTTTAAAAATTGCATGTCAAAAAAGGCGAGAAAATCGTATTTGGCTTTATTTGAATGTTTTAGCTATTTTTAAAGCTAATAAAATTAGTATATCACTAACATCTACATTAATAATAGTTACAATTATTATTTATAATAATTATGATTATTACTAATATTATTCGTACTAATATTAATAATTATATAACTAATAAGTATAATCATTACTAATTATTATTAATAGTTATAATCATAACATGCCTACAATAATAGTTATTTTTGTACTTTGTAATTGAAACTTTTTTTTTTTTTGCCGGGGTCGCTGGGTTTGAACCTACCACTCCTGGCATATAGGGCCGGCACCCTACTCCTTCGATCCACAGGCACTGCCCCGTAACTGAAACTGTTATGAAGTCATTGCACTTTTGATTTCTTTTTCTTACAGCCCATTTTCCATGAAAACATTTATCACCTGTCTTTTATTTATTTTTTTATTTTTAGTGAGACTGCTGATCAGCTCTCCTCCCCGACTCTCCCATAACATTCTCTTCTATTTTTATAATGTAATTTTCAGCTTTCCAAAGCAATTTTCCAGTA
Source organism: Perodicticus potto (assembly GCA_963574655.1). Classification (NCBI taxonomy): domain Eukaryota; kingdom Metazoa; phylum Chordata; class Mammalia; order Primates; family Lorisidae; genus Perodicticus; species Perodicticus potto. Next base: position 675 of record CAUYRH010009532.1, on the reverse strand, counting down.
CATTTTTTAAATCATAATTGAATGGCCTTCAGAAGGATTATGCTTGTCCTTCCCTTAGTGAATAACCACATCATGTTTTTCTCAATTCATCAGTAACAAAGTTATTTCTGGCAGCCAGACTTCAACATCAAATCCTTCAAAAAAGGAAACCACGCCACTCACTTTCTTTTGATTATGTGTGCAATACTGAGCATGTGTTTGCTGTAATCTAGTAAATTAGAATTTATATTTTCATACCAGATTATGCAAAGTATGTCTTATAAAATACTTCGGTTCTTAAAAATATCTATGTTTTTCCTTACCTTCTCAGCCATCATTGTTCAGAAAGAGAATATTTAATTGCTGTCAGGTTGCCGTGCTGACCCTGAACTGGCTTCAACCTTTATGGCCAGAGGCTACATCTGTCTGCTTTTATCTTCCCAACCACTTTCTTTTCCCTCCAAAGAGTGCTTAGGGCATGATTTTCAATATTTTCTGTTTTGTAATCTCCTTATGTTACTGGACTGTTGTTAGATACTAGAGCTGGAGCTCTTTTGCAAAATAAGCTTTTTTCCTTATTAATGCTAAAGGCATTGATAACTCAAAGTTCTGAATAGAATTACTGAAGCCAGCATATTTGGGACTCTTATGGGTGGACATTTTAAAGGGTTATTTTGTTATTACATATAAAGGATC
>CAUYRH010009528.1:0-16579 GCA_963574655.1 Perodicticus potto | reverse complement strand
TTAAACCATTCACATTAATTGACAGACTTGATAAACCTGGTTGTGTTTTGGGTGTCATGATTTTTGGATGTCCAGTGGACATTTTTAATCCTTTCACCACTGTGGAAGTTGGGTTTTGTTCAAAAATTTCTGGGTGAGTTTACTTTGGAGGTAGAGCATTGTGCTGGTCATTGTGGAGTATGCATCTGAGAACATCCTGGAGAGCTGGTTTAGTTATGGAAAATTTCTTCAACATTGGTATGTCATTAAAGTATTTGATTTCTCCATCACAGATTAAACTCAGTTTCGCTGGATACAGGAAGTTGTATCCAGCTGGAAGGTGTTTTGTTTTAGGAGATTGAAGATCAATGACCATCTTCTGGTTTGAAATGTTTCTGCTGAGAAATCTACAGTCATTCTGATACTTCTCCCTTTGTAGATGATGCTTTTCTTACATTTTGCTGCTTGCAGAATTTTCTCCTTTGTCTTAACTTTGGCAAAGTTAATCACAATGTATCTAGGAGATGTTTTATTTGGATTGAGTCTTGCTGGGGTTCTGAAACTGTTTGCTATCTGAAGTTCTGTATCTCTTCAATGCTTGGGAAATTCTCCTCCAAAAATCTCTTAGAGTAGAGCATCTGTACCTTTAGGACCATCCTCTTTTCCTTTGGGAATTCCTATAAGATGAATGTTTGATCTTTTGGAGTGATCCCACAACTCTCTCAGGGAATGATCGGTTTTTGCTCTCCATTGTCTCCCTCTTTGAGTGTTTGGGAATGTTCAAAAGCTTTGTCTTCAGTTTTAGAGATCCTTTCTTCTGCCTGGTCAACTCTATTACTGAGGGATTCTACTGTATTTTGGAGCTCTTCAACTAACTTTTTTGTTTCCTTGAGCTCTACTGTCTCTTTTTTTCATTATGTCCATATCTTTGGTGACTTGGGCTTTGAATTAATTAATTTCTTGAGACAACTTTAGAACTACTCTTTGGAATTCAATTTCTATCTTTTCTTCCATTCTATTTATCTTATTTGCAATCCATATTCTGAATTCGACTTCTGACATTGCTGCCATTTGTCTACACATGGCATCTTCAGTTGTACGTCCTTTGTTATTTCTTGGGGGAAGTTGATCTACTCTGGTTATTCATGTTATCAGAGTTCGTCTGTAGGGTCCACACCATGTTTATTTGCCACTGTTTGGTTATTAGAACTGGTAAGGTGAGATTGAATTGGGGTTCCCAGGTAGTAGAGATAGCCCCTTACCAAAGTGCTAGGCTTTGTAATTGTGACTTATCTTCTACAACCTTACAAAGACCCCTTTCAGAGTTTTGGCTGTAGACTCTGAGGACCTAGTTGGTGAGATAGTGCAAGCTAGCTCTGTTTTGATATCAGGCAATCTCTACCCTATCCTAAGAAACCACAGTATTAGGTTTAAATCTCAACTATGTAGAGATACAAACACCTGTGGCACCTAGCCCCCACCCTTCAGTTCTTTTCCGCTACAGAATTTTGAAGGTCAACCTCAGAATGTCCCTGAGTGGATAGCCCCAAGTACGTGTTCCAATTAAATTGTCTCAGGCAGTGCAAGGAATTCAAGGTTCTCCAACAGCACAATTGGAGCCAGGGATCCACACTCCCGCCTGCCAGACTCAGTCCACACTGTTGTCCACTTCTCTGCTCACAGGCCCAGTTGGAGCCAGGGGCCACACCCCCACCCACTGGTCTCAGTCCACACCCAGTTAGCTTCTGCTTGGCAGACCAGTTGGAGTCAGAGGACCATGCCTCTGCCTCCCAGTCTCAGTCCACTGCCTGGCAAGCCTCTATTCACAGGCTCTGTTAGAGTCAGGGCACCACACCCTGCCCACAGGTCTCAGTTCTTACCAGGTAAGCCTCTGTTCACCAGTCCCACTGGAGACAGGGGACCACGCTCTAGCCCTCAGATCTTGGTTCACACCTAGCAAGTCACTGCTTGGGGGTTCTGTTGGAATCAGGGGACTATGCCCTTGCTCTCAGGTCTCAGTCCACACCTAGCAAGCCTCTGCTCACATGCCTCTGCCGAACTCAGTGCATACAGGGCAACCACTCTCCTACTGTGGGTGCCATCAGAGACGGGGGTGCATAACCCCTGTCTGCCAGACACAGCCCAAACCGAGGGTCTAGACCACCACTGGCTAGGCATAGTCATAACCAGGGGACTTCTTCTCCTGCTGAGTGTCCCTTTCTTCCCACACCTTATTTCTTCTCTGTTAGTCACAGATTCCATCCTGATTATTGGTGGTTCACACAATGCCCAGATTGCTTAAGACAAGACCAAATACTCTGTACTCTGCAGGGGGAAAAACTTCAGACCACCATGTGAAGGGGAAAGGGTGGAATGGGAGTTTGGACTTGTTGGAGAAAACATCTGTTCAATTTTAAGCCTGGAAGGGTGGTGTCTAGGTTCATAAGTAGGCCCTCCCTGGAGAAAGAGACCTGGAGTTTAGTGGCTCTCTCCAGTGAGGTAAAATGAAAGGTCTTTTGTTTCCTGCTCCTTTGCAGATAGCCTGCAGTGGGCCTCCTGCTTGGTGGAGGGGTCTCCCGTCCTCTAGTCAATAGGCTTTGTACCTGTAATTTGTTTTCTTGAATGCTCTTCCTTGGAGTTATAGCTTGCCAAACTTCTTTCTTGGCTCAGCTCCCCACTTTTGGCTTCAAAGAGTCTGATTCCATCCAGTTTTTCTTCTTCTGCTCAGGAGCCTCTGCCAAGGGTTGCTACCAGTTGGCCATCTTCCCAGAATTCCCAAAGAAAATATTCTTCAGGATTGAGGGCATGGTGGTTAATTTTAAGTGTAAACATGACTGAATTAAGGGACACTTAGGTAGGTGGTAAGGCATTATTGCTGGTGTGTCTGTAAAGCTGTTTCCAGAGACAGTGGACTGGATGGGGAAGATCCACACACAACGTTGGCAGGCACAGTCTTGGTTAGGGGCCAAGATGGAAAAAAAAAGCAGATAAAAGGCAAATTCATTCTTTCTCTTCTGGAGTTTGAACATCCTTCTCTTGTTCTTAGACATGAGAATTCCAGATTCTCTGGCCTTTGGGACTTGCACCAGTAGCTTCCTGGATTCTCAAGCTTTTGGCCTTGGACTAAAAGTTATATCATCATGTTCTGGGTTTTGAGGCTTTTAGACTTGGACTGAGTCATGCCACCAGTTTCCCAGGGTCTCCATCTTGGCAGATAGCCTATCATGGGACTAGTAACTCTGCATAATCACATAAGCCAGTTTCCCTAATAAATCGTTTCACACCTGTCTATCTATCTATCTATCTGTCTATCTATCTATCTATCTATCTATCTATCCATCCATCTATCTATCTCCTATTGGTTCTATTTCTCTGGAAAACTCTCACTAGTATGAAAAGAAATCAAGAGATTCTTAAATAAAACTAAGAGAATTTTTCACCAGGCTTCAAACAAACAAGAAAATTCTTTAAACAGAAAGGATATGATAAAAGAAGGAACTCAGAGACATCAGAAAGGAAGAAAGAACACTGTAGACAAAAATATAAGTAACTACAATAGGTTTTTATTTACTTTGAATTTTCCTTGAATTTTCTAAATTACTTTTATAGCAAAAGCAAAAATTGTAATAGTGGTAAAATGGTTCTAAATCCATGTAGAAGAAATAGTTAAGATAATTATATTAATCTTATATCATATTATTGTGGAAAAGGGACCCAAATGGAGGAAAGGTTTCTATGCATCACTCAAATTGGCTAAATGATGGCACCAGTAGATGTGATAAGTTTTTTATATATAATGTAATAGCTACAGCAATTACTAAAAAATCTGTGCAAAGACATACACTCAAAAATAGATGCTAATCATCAGGGAAATGCAAATCAAAACCACAGTAATATCTACTTTACACACACAAAAATGGCTAAAATAATAATTTATAATAATAATAATAAAAGCCAGATAATAACAAATGTTTGTGAGGACTTGGAAAAATTGGAACCATCTTACACAACTGGAAAGAATGTAAAATAGTGCAGCAACTTTAGAAAACAGTGAGAAAGTTCCTTAAAGACATAGATACCAGGCTTGGTGCCCATAGCTCAGTGGTTAGGGTGCCAGCCACATACACAGGGGATGCTGGGTTCAAACCTGGCCAGGCCTGCTAAACAACAATGACAACTACAACCAAAAAATAGCCAGGCATTGTGGCAGGTGCCTGTAGTCCTAGCTATACTTGGGAAGCTGAGGCAAGAGAATCTCTTAAGCCCAAGAGTATGAGTTTGCTGTGAGCTGTGACGCTACAGCACTCTACTGAGGGCAGCATAGTGAGACTCTGTCTCAAAAAAAAAAAAAAGATATAGATACCATATGATCTAGCAATTCCACTCTAGGTATATATAACCAAGGAATGAAAATATATGCCCACACAAAATTTGTACACAGGTATTCATAGCAACATTATTTATAATAGCCAAAAATATAAACAACACAAATGTTCATCATCTAATGAATGGATAAATAAAATGTGGTATATCCATATAATAGAATACTACTTAATCATAAAAATAAATGAGATACTGAATCAAGCTACAACATAGTTGAAAAACTGAAAATATTACACTAAGCAAAAGAAACCAGACCCAAAGGACACAATTTTTATGACTGATCTATATGAAAGGCCAAAATAGGCAAATTCATACAGAGAGAAGTTAGATTAATAGTTTCCAGGGGCTGGCAGGAAACCAAAATGAGTTCTAACTGCTAATGACATGAAATTTTTTTTTGGATGAAGAAAATCTTTTGGAATTAAACAGTGGTACTGGTTGCACAACCTTGTAAATATACTAAAAGCCATTGAAGTGTATGCTTTAAGTAGATGGCTTGTATAGAATTTGAATTATCTCTTAATAAAGCTATTTTAAAACACTCTAGATATACCAAAATTGAATTCTAAAAAAATGTTCAAGTAACCTACAAAAAGACAGGAAAACAGAGAGGAAAAACAAAAAACAAAATATAAAAAGGCAGATTTAGCCATAACATATTAATAATTAAAAATATATGGTCCAAATACAACAATTAAAAGAGATCATCAAAGTAGACTAAAAAATATGACCCAATTATATTTTGTTTGCAATAAACTCACTTCAAATATAATGAGATAGGAAGGTTGAAAGTAAGAGGAGAGAGGCTCGGCACCTGTGGCTCAGCAGACTAAGGCGCCAGCCATGTACACCTGAGTTGGCGGGTTTGAATCCAACCCAGACCCACCAAACAACAATGATGGCTGCAACCAAAAAATGGCCGGGCATTGTGGTGGGCACCTGTAGTCCCAGCTACTTGGAAGGCAGGGGCAGAAGACTCGCTTGCGCCCAGGAGTTGGAGGTTGCTGTGAGCTGTGCTGCCACAGCACTCTATTCAGGGTGACAGCTTGAGGCTCTGTCTCAAAAAAAAAAAAAAGAAAGAAAGAAAGAAAGTAAGAGGAGAGAAAAAGCTATACCATGGAAACACAAATCAACGGAAAGTAGGAATGCCTATATTAATACATTAGATAAAAGTAGACCTCAGAACAAAGAAAGTCACAAAAGACAATGAGGCACACTATCCTAATAAAAGTATTAATCACCAAGAAGATATAACAATTCTAAATATGCATACACCAACCAAAAAACTGCAAAATAAGTGAAGTAGAAATGAATAGAACTGAAATGAAGAAATAAACAAATGTATAATTATAGCTGGACACTTAACATGTCTCTCTCAATAATTGATAGACAACTCAACAGAAAATAAGCAAGGATATAGAAAAATATCATCAACCAACAGAATCTGATTGATGTATGTAGAACACTCTACCCAACAAAAGAATACACATTTTTCTCAAAACATATACCAAGACAGACCATATATCCTTGACCATAAAACAAACCTCAAGAAATTTAAAAGAATTGAAATCATACCATTCTTCAGCCATGATGGTATCAAACTACAAATCAATAACAAATGCCCCTCAAACACTTAGAAACTAAAAAACACACTTCTAAATAATCAAAGAAAAAGTCTCAAGAGAAATTTTTGAAAATACATAGAAGCAAATGAAAATACAATGTATTAATGTATGTGTGATATAGCTAAAGATGGGTTGAGAGGACATTAATAGTGTCTCATGGATACATTAGAAAAGAGGAAATGTTTCAAGTAATTTAAGTTCGGCTTGGCGCCTGTGGCTCAACGGGCTAAGGCGCCAGTCACGTACACCTGAGCTGGTGGGTTCGAATCCAGCCCAGGTCCACCAAACAACAATGGTGGCTGCAACCAAAAAATGGCCGGGCGTTGTGGCGGGCGCCTGTAGTCCCAAGTACTTGGGAGGCAGAGGCAGGAGACTCGCTTAAGCCCAGGAATGGGAGGTTGCTGTGAGCTGTGATGCCACAGCACTCTATCCAGGGTGACAGCTTGAGGCTCTGTCTCAAAAAAAGAAAAAAAAAGAAAATCAAGTAATTTAAGTTCAAAACCTCAAAAACAAAAAGAGGAGGCTCAGCACCCATAGCTCAGTAGTTAGGGTGCCAGCCACATACAACAAGGCAGGTGGGTTTGAACCCAGCCCAGGCCTGCTAAACAACAATGACCACTGCAACAAAAAAACAGCCGAGCATTGTGGTGGGTGCCTGTAGTCCCAGCTACTTGGGAGGCTGAGGCAAGAGAATCACATGAGCCCAAGAGTTTGAGGTTGCTGTGGGCTGTGATGCCACAGTACTCTACCAAGGAGGACATAGTGACAGTCTGTCTCAAAAAAAAAAAAAAGGAAAACAAACACAAGGAAAGTGATAATGATAAGAGCAGAAATCAGTGAAATTGAAAACAGAAAAGCAATCGACAACATTAATGAAACAAAGAGCTGGTTCTTTGAAAAGACCAATAAAATTGATATACATCTAGAAAGACTAACAGAAAATGAAAGAGAAAGGACACAAAAAAACAATATTTCAGAAATGAAATGGAATATTACTATAGTCCCTGCAAACACCAAAAGAATAATAAGGAATGAAATGGACTAACTGCCTCCAACACAAAACTACTACCACACTATTACAAGTCCTCAAAATGAAATACATAATAAACGAAATTGAATTTATAATTTTAAAACTCTCCAGAAAGAAATCTTCAGGCCCAAATGGATAGACTGAAGAATTCTATCAATGTTTAAAGAAGGATTAATACTAACTATACAAATCATCTTTTCCAGAAAATAGAAAATTGAATACTTCCTAATTTATTTTATGGACTTAGCACTACCTGTATTTCAAAACTAGATATGGATAACAGCATTAAAAGGCCAACGTAATGGCTCATGCCTCTAAACCTGGCACTCTGGGAGGCTGAAGTGGGTGGATCACTTGAGCTCAGAAGTTCAAGACCAGCCTGAGCAAGAACAAGACCCTGTCTCTAAAAAATAGACAGGCTTTCTGGCAGGTGCCTGAGGTCCCAGCTACTCAGGAGACTGAGGCAAAAGGATCACTTGAGCCCAAGAGTTTGAGGTTGCTGTGAGCTATGATGCCACAGCACTCTACCAAGGATGACAAAGTGAGTCTGTGTCTCAAAAAAACAAACAAAACAAAGAAATGAAAATGGCATAAAATAAGAAAACTACATACTAAAATCCCTCATGAATATGGATATAAACATTCTTAACAAAATAAAGCAAACAGAATTCAGCGATATATAAAAAGAAGTATGCACCATGACCAAGTGGGAATTATTCCAGGGATGAAAGGTTGGTGCAGTGCGGCACCTGTGGCTCAGTGAGTAGGGTGCCGACTCCATATACTGAGGGTGGCAGGTTCAAACCCAGCCTCGGCCAAACTGCAACAACAAAAAAAATAGCCTGGCGTTGTGGTAGGCGCTTGTAGTCCCAGTTACTCAGGAGGCTGAGGCAAGAGAATCATCTAAGCCCAAGAGATGGAGGTTGCTGTGACTGTGGCACCACAGCACTCTACCAAGAGCAACAAAGTGAGACTCTGCCTCTAAAAAAAAAAAAAAAGAAAGAAAGAAAGAAAGGTTGGTGCAATATTTAAGAAAAAAATTCACAGGCTAAAAGATAAAAATGACAGGAATATATCAATCTATGCAGAAAAAAGCATTTGACAAAATTCAATAACCATTCATCGTTAAAAAAAATTTCCAGAAAAATAGAAACAGAGGGGAACTTCCTCAGTTTGATAAAGACCTACAGAAAACCTGCAGCTAACTTAAACTTAATGGTGAAAGACTGAATACTTTCCCACAAGATTGTGATATCCACTTTAAGTACTCAACATAGTGTTGGCAGTTCTAGCCACTGCAATAAGGTAAGAAAAGGAAATAAAAGGCATACAAATCACACAGGAAGAAATCAAACTTTAGTTATTTGGGTATTATCATCTATGTAAAACCTCCAAGACATCTAACAAAACCTCTTAAAACTAAAAGTGAGTTCTACAAGGTCCAAGATAAAGATAAATTTAAAAAAGAATTTCTATATAGCATTTCTATATACTAGCAATGAATACATGACTGGCAATATTAAAAATACAATTTACAGCTTTTTTTTTTTTTTTTTTTTTACAGGTGGCTAGAAAGATGGTGGACATTCAGACTGAGTGAGCCTACCAAAAACAGCCCACCATCTTTCAAAACATGAAGAGAGTCCTGTTGGGAGAAACTGACAAGGAAACTACCAAGCTCCCTCATTACTACAAGAACTTTGGTCTGGGTGTCAAGACTCCCAAAGAGGCCATTGAGGGCACCTACATTGACAAGAAATGCCCCTTCACTGGTAACGTCTCCATCCGAGAGTGGATCTTGTCTGGCATCGTGACCAAGATGAAGATGGAGAGGACCATTGTTATCTGCTGAGACTATCTCCATTACATCTGCAAGTACAATCGCTTTGAGAAGTGCCACAAGAACATGTCTGTGCACCTGTCCCCCTGCTTCAGGGATGTCCAGATTGGTGATATTGTTACAGTGGATGAATGCCGGCTCCTGAGCAAGACAATGCACTTCAACGAACTGAAAGTTACCAAAGCTGCTGGCACCAAGAAGTAGTTCCAGAAGTTCTGAGACTGGATATGTGCCCACTCCCCAAAATGAAATAAAGTTATTTTCTCATTAAAAAAAAAATACGATTTACAATCACTCACAAATGAAAAACTTGAATATAAATCTAACAAAACATGTATAGAACTTGTATGCTGAAAATCACACAATACTGATGAAAGAAATCAAAAGTCTAAATAAAATGGAGACACATACCATGTTCATGGATTGGAAAGGGCAACATAGTAGAGATGTCAATTCTTTCCATGTTGATACACAGGTTTAACACAATTTTTACCCCAAAAGGGCAACATACAAAGATATATTGTGTTTCTATATAAAAGAAACAATTAGAAAATAAAATTTATAAAACATTGTCATTTACAAAAGCATGAGAAAATAAAATACCTAAAAGTGAATTGAGTGAAAGATGTACAAGACCATTTTACAGGCAACCACAAAATACTGGTGATAGAAATTAAAGAAGATCTAAAAACATGGAAAGATATAGCATATTCATGTATTAGGAGACTATTGTTAAGATATCTATTTACCCCCAAAATGATCTATAGATTTAATAGAATATCAATTAAAACCCTAGTAGGGCTTTTGGTGGTGGGTATTGACAAGCTAATTTGCTAATTTTATGTGGAAAAGCAAATACTAAATTTGGGGGATTTATGCTACCTGACATCAATAGCATTTTAAAATTATGATAATTAAAATACTGTAGTGTTTGTTTGAAATTATTATAGAAAACCATGGAACTGAATAGAGAGCCCAGTAGCAGAAACATACATAACACTGCCACTTGATTTACAAAAAGCACCATCACAATTCAGTGGAAGAAATAATATTTTTTTCATTAAGCTTTCTAGGTCAATTTAGATATACATAAGAAAAAAAACTTTAATCACTACTTGGCACACAAAATTATTTTGGGATGAATTGAATTATGACAGGTAATAAAGCAAAGCATCTGACTTTGAGGTAGTTAAAGATAACTTAAACTGAACACAAATTTTAATTAGCTATAAAGTAAAAAATTATTAAATTGGACTTCTCAAACATTAAGAACTTCTTTTTCTTTGTAAAGACAGAGTCTCACATTATCACCCTTGGCTCACAGCAACCTCCAACTCCTGGGCTTAGGGGATTATCTTGCCTCAGCCTCCCGAGTAGCTGGGACTACAGGTGCCCGCCACAATGCCTGGCTATTTTTTTGTTGTGGTTTGGCAGGGGCCGGGTTTGAACCCGCCACCCTCAGTATATGGGGCTAGCTCCCTACCCACTGGGCCACAGGCACCACCCAACATTAAGAACTTCTATTCACCAAAAGATATCATTCAGAGAGTAAAAAGGGAAGCCACAGACTGTTACATACAAAAGAACCTCCATAGTTGACCACCTCCCTATACTGACCACCTCAAGTTGACCTAATTTTTGTAGACTGGACATGCACCACATGTTGTGTATCAGTACAACAGGCCTAATTCCTCATGTTAACCACTTCCATGTGTTGATCAGTTGGTTACAGTCCCTTGGGTGGGGAACTTAGAGAAGTTCTACTATCTGGAATATATATAGGGTTCCTACAAATTAATTACAAAGTAACTCACCATAATTTTTTTTTTTTTTGAGACACAGCCTCAAGCTGTCACCCTGGATAGAGTGCCATGGCATCACAGCTCACAGCAACCTCCAATTCCTGGGTTCAAGCAAGTCTCTTGCCTCCGCCTCCCAAGTAGCTGGGACTACAGGCGCCCGCCACAACGCCCGGCCATTTTTTGGTTGTAGCCGTCATTGTTGTTTGGCGGGCCCAGGCTGGACTTGAACCCGCCAGCTCAGGTGTACGTGGCTGGCGCCTTAGCCCGTTGAGCCACAGGCGCCGAGCCAATTTTTATTTTTTTTAAAGTAAATTTATTTCAGGTTACTGTGAAGGTACAAGCAACCAGGGAAAAATATTTGATTTTGTTAGGTAGAGTTTGTCTTGTGGTTATGTCCCACACACAAAAGGTGTGCCAACTCCCTCCAGCCCATGCCCATTCAGTGAGAGCACCCCAACCTGTCCCTTCCCTCGTGACCCCTCCCCACAACTTGAATTGAAATGAGTTTTTCTACTATTTGGGCATGCATTGGATTGTCTACTGGCTTCAAGTTAGTACTGAGTACATTGCATATTTGCTTTTCCATTCTTGTGATACTTTACTGAGAAGAATGTGTTTCAACTCCATCTAGGACAGTGGTTCTCAACCTTCCTAAAGCTGTGAACCTTTAAAGTAAGGTCCCACAGGTTGAGAACCACTGATCTAGGATATCACAAAAGATGTAAATTCACATGGTTGAACAGTATTCCATGGTGTGCATGTACCACAATTTGTTAATCCATTCCTGAGTTGATGGGCATTTAGGTTGTTTCCACATCCTGGCAGTTATAAATTGAGCTGCAATAAATAGTCTAGGGCGAAAACCTTATGGTAAAATGATTGTTTTTCTTCCGAGTAGATACCTAGTAGTGTGATTGCAGAGTCAAATGGGAAATCTAATTTGAGATCTTTGAGGAGTCTCCATATTTCTTTCAAAAGAGACTGTATGAATTTGCAGTCCCACCAACAATGTAAAAGTGTTCCCCTCTCTCCACATCCATGCCAGCATCTGTAGCTTTGGGACTTTGGGATGCAAGGTAATCTTACTGGGGTGTGGTGATATCTTAAGGTGGTTTTGATTTGCATTTCTCTGATGATTAGTGACATTGAGCATTTTTTCATATGTTTGTTAGTCATTTCTCTTTCTTAGAGAATGTTCTTTTCATGTCTCTTGCCCAGTGATATATGGGATTGCTGGCTCTTTTCTGTTGATTATTTAAGTTCTTGTAAATCCTAGTTATCAAGCCTTTGTCTGATTTGTAAAATGCAAATATCTTTCCCCATTCTGAAGATTGTATATTTGCTTTGGTGGTTGTTCCCTTAGCTGTACAGAAGCTTTTCAGTTTAATTTAGTCTCATTTATTTATTTCTGTTGTTGCAATTGCCACAGAAGTCTTCTTTATAAAATCTTTCCCCAGGCCAATATCTTCAAGTGTTTTTCCCGCACTTTCTTTGAAGATTTTTATTGTTTCATGCCTTAGATTTAAATCTTTTATCCAACTTGAATCAATTTTTGTTGAGTGGTGAGAGGTGCGGGTCCAGTTTCGGTCTTTTACATGTGCTTATCTAGTTCTCCCAGCACCATTTATTAAATAGGGATTCATTCCCCCAGTGTATGTTCTTGTTTGGTGTATCAAAGAACAGGTGGTTGTGAGATGTTAGTTTCATCTCATGGCTATCTATTCAGTTCCAAATGTCTATGTCTCTATTATTTTGCCAAAACCATGCTATTTTGATCACTATGGCCTTGTAGTATAGCTGAAAGTCTGGTAGGGTGATGCCCCTGGCTTTGTTTCTATTACTAAGAATTGCCTTGGCTGTATGGGATTTCTTCTGGTTCCATACAAAACAAAGAATTATTTTTTCCAAATCTTGAAAGTATGATGATGGTTTTTTTTTTCTTTGCAGTTTTTAGCCAGGGCTGGGTTTGAACCCGCCACCTCTGGCATATGGGGTCAGCGCCCTACTCACTGAGCCACAGGCACCACCCATGATGTTGATATTTTAATGGGGATTGTATTGAATCTGTAGATTGCTTTGGGAAGTATGGACATTTTAATTATGTTGATTCTTCCCAGCCATGAGCATGGTATGTTCTTCCAATTGTTAATATCTTCTGCTATTTCTTTTCTTAGGGTTTTGTTATTTTCTTTGTAGAGGTCCTTCACTGTGAAAGGTAGATAGATTGACTTCTCAGTGGAGCACCCCACCTCAATTCTGAGGTAACCAGGGAGAATGCCTGCAGAAGGCAATTCCTAGGGATTCTTTAGAATCCCAAAAGAGGAAAAGAATCTGGAGGTGCTTGCCTGCCTGGTTAGGACAGATTAGGCCCGCGCATTTGAGAGTCAACAGATGAAAGGGATTAAACTCTTCAAATATGTAGCAAAACTAGAAAACCTGGTTTACTTCCCCTACTGAACAAACCTGTTCTTCCCATCTTCTCCCTCCACTATTGGCTGTTTACCGAACCCCTGCCACTTACCCTGGCTTTCTCTATCCAGTATTCCTAGGACCTTGGGATTCTTTCAACCCTATCTTTCACATGTGCACTTTTGCTAAAAACTAATAAAAACCTTCTGAAGAGGCCAGGAAGGTGCTGCATTATTTCAGGGCTGCATTATCTTTGTCTACTTAGCCTGAGATAGTGGAAGCCATGTCCAGGCATCCTCAGACTTGTTTTTCCTTAAAACTCGTGCTGAGTAGTCTTTTCCAATGTTGTTTCCCAGCCAGCGATTAAACTGGGTCTAGGTTCCAGAGCATTAATCCCCTACACATAACCACTTTTGTTAGGTATATTCCTAGGTATTTCATTTTTTCTGAAGCTAAGGTGAAGGGAATTGTGTCCTTGATTAGCTTCTTAACTTGGCTGTTATTGACATATACAAAGGCTACTGATTTGTGGACATTGATTTTATATCCTGAGACATTATTGTATTATTATTATTATTATTGTTTAAGACAGCATCACTTTGTCACCCTGAGTAGAGTGCTGTGGCTACATAGCTCATGGCAACCTCAAACTCTTGGGCTCAAGTAATTCTTTTGCCTCACCCTCCCCAGTAGCTAGGACTACAAGTGCCCACCACAATGCCAGGCTATTTTTTTTTTTTTTGAGACAGGGTCTCACTCTTACTCAGGCTGGTGTCAAACCTCTGAGCTCACTCAGGCAATCTACCCACTTCAGCCTCCCAGAGTGCTAGGATTACAGGTTGTGAGCCACCATGCCCGGCCCATTACTATATTTTTTTATTACTTCCAGGAGTCTTGTGGTTGAGTTTCTGGGGTTCTCTAAATATAAGATCTTATCTTCAGCAAAGAGAGAGAATTTGACCTCCTCTGCACCCATTTGGAGGCCCTTTATTTCCTTCTCTTACCTGATTGTATTGGCTAGAACTTTCTGCACTATGTTCAATAGTAGTAGCAATAGAGGACAACCTTCTCTGGTTCCAGTTCTAAGCGGAAAAGCTTTCAGTTTTACTCCATTCTGTATAATATTAGCTGTGGGTTTGTCGTAGATGGCTTTTATCAGTTTAAGAAATGTGCCACCCATGCCTAATTTCTTAAGTCTCCTAGTTAGAAAAGGATGCTGAGTTTTATTGAATGACTTTTCTGGATTCTATTTTTCTACACTTAATTGAGAAGACCATATGGTCTTTGTTATTTATTGCTTCTACTGATATGGCAAATTATATTTATGGATTTGTGTGTTAAACCAGCCTTGCATCACTGGGATGAAACTTAATTGATCATGATGTATAATTGTTTTAATGTATAGCTACAATCTATTGGGTAGGATTTTATTGAGAATTTTTGCTTCTATATTCATTAGTGAAATTGGTCTGAAGTTCTCCTTTTTAGTTGGATCTTTTCCTAGTTTTGGTGTCAGGGTGATGTTTGCTTCATAGAATGTGTTGGGAAAGATTCCTTCCTTCTCAATTTTTTGGAATAATTTCTGCAGTGTGTGTATAAGCTCTTCTTTGAAGGTTTGATAGAACTCTGTTGTGACGCCATGCAGACCAGGGTATTATTTTGTTAGGGGATTTTTTATTGTTTCTTTGTGCTTGAAATTGGTCTGTTTAAGAGATCTATTTCTTCCTGGTTAAGTATAGGGAGAGAGTGTATTGATTAATTTCCTCCACATTGTCAAAATTTCTGGGCATAGTAGTAGTCAGAGATCATCTCTTGTACCTCTGTGGCATCTGTTGTTATTTCCCCTTTATTATTTATTATTTATTTATTTATTTATTGAGACAGAGCCTCACTATGTTGCCCTCGGTAGAGTGTTGTGGCATCACAGCTCATAGCAACCTCAAACTCTTAGGTTTAAGTGATTCTCTTGCCTCAGCCTCCCAAGTAGCTAGGACTACAGGTGCCCACCACAACATCCAGCTATTTTTTTTGTTGTAGTTATCATTGTTGTTTAGCAGGCCCAGCCTGGTTTCGAATCTGTCAGCTTCAGTGTATGTGGCCAGAGCCCTAACTACTGAGCTATGGGTGCCAAGCCCCCTTTTTTATTTCTGGTTGAGGTTATTAGAGATTTTACTTTTCTGTTTCTAGTTAATCTGGCCAAAGGTTTATCAATTTTATTTATTTTTTCAAAGAACCAACTTTTTGTTTTGTTAATTTTCTGAATGATTCTTTTGTTTTCAATTTCACTCATCTCTGATTTAATTTTAGCTATTTCTTTTCTTCTGCTGAGTTTGGGATTAGATTGTTCTTCTTTTTCCAAATCCATAAGATGATTCATGAGTTTGTTGATGTGCTTTCTTTCTGTTTTTCTAATGTGGGCATCTAATGTGATAGATTTCCCTCTTAAGACTGCTTTTGCTGTATCCCACAGGTTTTGGTAACTTGTGTCTTCATTGTTGTTATGTGTGGGGAATTTAACAATTTCCTCCTTTATGTCTTCCTGGACCCAACTATCATTCAGTATAAGGTTGTTTAATTTCCATGCCTTTGTGTGGGGATGAATGTTTTTGTTGGAGTTGAGGTCCACCTTTATTGCACTGTGGTCTGGGAAGATACAAGGCATAATTTCTATTCTTTTAATTTTGCTGAAGTTTGATTTGTATCCTAGGATGTGATCTATTTTGAAGTATGTTCCATGGGCTGTTGAGAAAAATGTATATTCTTTAGCTTTGGGATGGTGTGTTCTGTATATGTCTATTAATCCCACTTGTTATAGGGTCACATTTAAGTCTTTTGTGTTTTTGTTTAGTTTCTCTTAAGAGGATCTGTTCAGGCTTGGTGCCTGTAGCACAATGGTTACGATGGTTACGGTGCCAGCCACATACACCAAAGGTGGTGGGCTCAAACCCAGTCCAGGCCAGCTAAACAACAATGACAACTGCAACAAAAAAATAGCTGGGCATTGTGGTGAGCTATAGTCCCAGCTACTCGGGAGGCTGAGGCAAGAGAATCACTTAAACCCAAGAGTCTAAGGTTGCTGTGAGCTGTGATGCCACAGCACTCTACTGAAGGTGACAACATAAGACTCTGTCTCAAAAACAAAGGATCTGTTCAGTTTTGTAAGAGGGGTGTTAAAGTCCTGGGTATTATGGTGTTAGGGGATGTCATATGGCTCAGACCCTTCAAGGTCTGTTTCATAAATATGGGAGTATTTAAGTTGGGTTGATAAATATGTGAGTATGTGAGTATTTAAGTTGGGTACATAAATATTTAAAATTGAAATGCCTTCTTGTTGTATTGTTCCCTTGACCAGTATGAAGTGTCCATTTTTTTTTTTTTTTTTTGAGACAGAGCCTCAAGCTGTGACCCTAGATAGAGTGCCGTGGCATCACAGCTCATAGCAACCTCCAATTCCTGGGCTCAAGCAAGTCTCCTGCCTCCGCCTCCCAAGTAGCTGGGACTACAGGTGCCC